>ML778556.1:2109641-2148131 GCA_009831015.1 Picea engelmannii | reverse complement strand
GGTTATAAGAACAGTCTCAACTGTTGCTTCTTGTCCTTGTTTAGTTAATTTATCAATTGCATTTTTAAACCAATCTTCAATGCAATTTTTCATTGGTGCAACATTTATTTCATGCATGATTTTGATATTGAATAATTTTCCTTCCAAGACTCTTAAGTCATGAGAAATTCCATGTATTACCTCCTCAATATCTTGATTCTTCATAGAATAATTAACTAGTTAATTTTCTATCTCTTCTCCATTATATTCAATTATGCCACAAAATTTCTCAGCCGATAACCCCTTTAATATCTCCACTTGTTCATCAAATTGTTGCTTTGTCATAAACACTGAATTGTGAATTAACTTAGGATATTTTATCTCACCAGTTCTTCCATCCAGATCTATCTCTATGAGTATTTTGAACAATTCTTCTCATTTTACTATTGGTTCGATGCATGCTTCGACAATGTTATTCAAATTCTTGAAATTTTATTTCCAACAAGAATTTAGTTGTTTAATTTGACTTGGAGAAGGAATATCCTCTTCTCTTCTCTTAAGTATGTCATGTTTGAGACTTTTATTCCAAATGGAAAGACAACATCAATGTAGAAACCTTATTCATTATTCAAATCAACTTGAAGATACTCATGAAAATCTTGTGGTCTTGAGCCGAAAGAAACAATATGTTTTTATACATCCCATGCTTCTATTATTAGTGACATTCTCGTTTTAATGTTTTCCTCTACATAACTTCAGACTGCTATGAGTAAACTAAAAGATCCTTTTAACTTAATAATAGTTGTAGTTGGCTTAACCATTGACAAAGGAATTTCCAGGATTGGGAGAGGCATTAGGGTAGTTTCCAATTCTTTGATCCTTTCCTTTAACTTAGCATTTTCAGCTTCCAAACCGTCAATAGGGTCATCAAGAGCATCCCCAGTTTCCCTATGGATTTTATAAATTTGGGATGGTCACATGTCCTTCAGGTCAACATATGAGTGATACTTTCTCTTTTTATTCTTCTATTCACTTCTTTGTACAATCACTTTTGTAGAATCTTTATTAAAAACGACACTTTGAAAAGTGAAGGATTCTTCTTCACTAAAGGTCTCATTTCCAATAAATTACAATAAACAATTTTGTTGAGCCATATTTTCTGGTTGTTCCATTGCAGGAAACATTTTCTCAATATCTACTTCTAGTTCCATGTCCTCCAAAGAAAAGCTTTGGATGTCATTTTCTATAAGATTATCCTCTTCCTCTTTCACTAAATTTTTCCTCTTCTTTCTCACAGGAAGAATGTGTGAACTCTCAATTTTCTTAGGGTGAGTATTCTTCTTTCCTCCTCCACTTGAACTACTGTTGAAAACATTTTCAACTAGGTGGTTCGTTGTAGCATTGCTCTGGGATGTGGTATTCTTGGGAGTAACAACTGGAGATTAAGAACTTATTTTACTGGGACCTTTTCCCCTTTGCTTATAAAAATCATTAGTACTGAGTAATGTTTCTAGGTCACCAACATCGTGTGTAGGAGTACTTTGGTTGTTAACTTATTCTTATTCATTCAACATAGTCTAAATTAAAGAGTTATTGAATCTCACTGAAATAATACATCCCACAAAGATTTTGTTCAGATCAAAACCTTTGATCTTTTCAACATGCTTTAAATTCACATTGCTGAAATGATTTCTAAATTTGTGAATTTTATTTATATTTTTGAACATGAACTCTCCAATCTTCCATAGATGGGGAATACATTTCTTTTTCTTTTTTTCATGGAAAAAATGTATCCAAAAAAGAAGGATTTTCTTTCGAGCAGAATACCCTTATGACAGTGTGATTCTCCATTTGTTTTATTTTTCCTTTTTTCTCAAAGAATCTAGTAGCTTGGTCAGATATCCTTGAGGTATTTTTTCCCAACAACATCCTTTTGAAGACTGAAATAAAATCATTATAGACTTCATAGAAATACAGAGGGGTCTTATGTCTTGATAGTTCTTGATACCAAAAGGTAATTGGATATATTTTGTGATTCACCCTCTTACTTATGGTTAAGTTTGGGAATTGCCAAAAATTTAAGATAGAAAATATCATATAAGAAGCCATTAAGAATTTTCTATTCTTTTTATTGTGTGATAAATGGGATGATATTTCTATAGAAACAATTTTTCCCACTCAAAGATGGCCTATTCTTGCACTGTAAAATACATAATATATAAAATCATGCAAGAGATAGAAGTAGTGCTTTCTTGACCTGTCAACTTGGTAAACAACCATGCAATTTCTCGATAAGGGTTTTTAAAAGAATCAACTTGGATTATGGTTATGTCTGCTAGGATAGATGTAGGATTATCCAAATATTCAGGCAGGAGGTCAAGCCCATTGTTATGTTTCTTGAATAATTCCCTGCAATCTTCACTTTTAGAAGTAAGCATTGGCTCCAAAATCTTTAACATCTTGCAAAAAACTTGCGGTGAAATAGAAATCGAAGAATGATCCTGGAGCTGTATAATTATTTGACTTGGAACATACTTATCCACACACCATGAAACAAGTTATTTACAATAAAAAACCTCAAGACCATACCCAACACGAGTGATTCCATATGCCCAAATTACGTCATTTTGTGCAGGAGGAGAGGAATAATATGAATATTCTCTTGACCACTGGAAGTTCTAGTCTTCACAACCAAAGATATTTAAAGTATCACAACAAAACTATTTTCTAGATGATGTTGCCATAGGTTGATGGGACTATTTCTTCAACTGGATAATAACCTCAAATAAATCCTTTCGGAGAGATGATGATAATTTAATCCCTTGGAAAATAGAGATTTAATGCAATTTAATGAGTAATTCCTTGTGCCTTTTTCCATTAATGACGATCTTTTCGAATCCTGCACAACCATTTTTAGCATTAAACAACACTTAATGCAGTTTGGAAAAGGAAAAAAAATGGTAGGGATGGACGAGAGAGAGTTTGAATATGGAGCTTTTCATGAACCTATGAACCTGCGAACCCATGGTGATGGATGATAAAAAAATATACTAAGTGTAGAAAGGTGGTCGATCAGACTCACATGCAAAATAAATAAAATACTTTGGAGCTCGGCACCCGTAATAAATCTGATGGTTAAAATAAAGATCATGGAACCTTGGGTGTAAAGTGAAGGTCACAAAACTTGGAAGATGAGGGCCTGGACCCACAAACCCATGCAATTGAAAAATCGTTGAGTGTAGAAACAAACTTCTAGCATGAGAAAGTGGATGGGGATGAAGGTCCATGAACCCACAAACCTGTGAATCACTAAAATGTGACTAAGTGTGGTAACCACAAAGGGAGAGGAGATAGGATAAAAGAAAGAGGAAAATAAGGGGATGTGTAGAAGAGGGAAAATAAATGGAAAAAAGAAGTTGGGAATATATAAAGGGGAAGGAAAACCCAAAAACAATAAATGATCTCAACAGGACTATACCAGGTCCATTTGACCTTACCAACTCCATGCCTTGATTATTGAGTTGTTTGATTTTCCGGTCCAATATGCGAACCGATCGCACTCTAAAATCACCTTCTATCTCCACCTGAATCACATTCCAATAAATAACATGAGTAGCAATGATACATGGAAAACATTATGAATGCAAAAGGATGCAGAAAATGCCAACAGATATGTGACAGGACAAATCCTCTCTAGGATTTGAAATGGTCCACAATAGGGCACTGCCAACTTAGAACAATTTCCCAACTTCAAGGAATTGCATATGGCTTTAACTTTAAAAAACACATGGTCACCCACTTTAAACTCTCGGTGGGTCCTGACTTTATCTACGCAAATTTTATTCTTGTCTTAGGAAACCTTTAAATTCTTCCTTATCTTCACCACCTTCTCTTCCATTTCTCATAGCATATTTGGCCCATCTTGCACGTTCTGCTGGGTTATCCCAACTCATTAGTGTGTTTCACTTTCTAGCATAAAGTTCCTCAAATGGGATCATCTTTAAATATGCTTGATACCCATTGTTTTATGCAAAATATACCAAGTGAAGGTAGTCTCCCCATCTTGATGGTTTATCCACCACATACATCATGAGCATATCCTCAATCACCCGATTAACCCTCTCTATTTGTCCATCTATCTAAGGGTGATATGTTGTGCTAAAGTTTAGATTTGTCCCAAATCCTTTGAATAGCCCTTCCAAAAGTTCGATGTGAAATTGGAATCTTTGTCAGACACAATTGTCTTAGGTACACCATGTAGACTAACAATTTATTGCATGTATATATCAACAATGTCTATTGCCTTATGTGTGGTTTTTGCTCGAATAGAATGGGAATATTTCGTAAGATTTTCCACAACAACCATAATAGAATCATGTTGCTTAGAATTCCTAGGAAACTTAGTAATGAAATCCATGGTTAAAACTTTTCACTTCCACTCAGGAATGGGAAAATGTTGTAGAAAACCAATTGGATGCCTATGATTATCCTTGACCATTTGACATTCAAAGCATTTAGAAACAAAATCAACAAATTCCTTTTTCAAGTCTGGCCATTGGTAATGATTTTTGACCACTATAATTGTCTTCTGGTAGCCTGGATGTCCAGCACAGGGAATGTTATACATCTCTTACAATAATATATTTTTCAATTCTAGAACATTTGGCACATAAACTCCACACCTATAAATGAGGATTCCATCCTCTTTTATCTCATAACCTTCCAATTGTTGTTGCAACATACCCTGTTGTAATTTTGTCTTTATATCCACATAGCGCTAATTTCATTTGGAAACCTCTAAAATTATGTCTCTCAAATCTTATTTGTACATGCTAATGGTTGTACCATGCATTTTGTGCACCCTCCTGTTGAGTGTGTCAACTACCTTGTTCTATTTTCCTTTGATATTCTTTATGCCAAAGTCATTCTCACTGAGGAATTCTAACCACCTTCCTTTTTCTGGAATTTAAACTTGGCTTTCCAAACAAATATTTAAGACTACTATGGTCCATCCTCATTTCAAATCTTTTACCCATAAGATAGTATTGTCACATATTCAAGGCATGCACTATGGCTACCAAGTCTAATTCATGAGTAGTGTCGAGCCTTTCATGTTCTTTTAGCTTTCTGGTTTCGTAAAAGATCACATCCCTATTTTGACGAAGGACTCTCCCAAGTCCTTCTTTGTAGGAATCAATGCATACAAAGAAATATTCATCCATATCAACAATCCTCAAAATTGGTGCACTTATCAACAAAATATTTAATTTATGAAATCTCCTAACAATGTCAGAAGTCCACTCAAATCACACACCTTTCTTTTGCAAGGATGTAATTAGGTGCAATTTTTGAGAAGCCTTCAATAAAAAATTTGTAATAACCTTCAAGTACCATAAAGGACCTCACCTCTGCAACATTTCTTGTTTTTTTCCATTCTTCAATGGCCCTTAAATAATTTATGTATCCACAATTATTCCTTCCTTGGAAATGATATGACCCAAATAATGAATCTGTCACTGGTAAAATGATCACTTTCTCAACTTTGCATACATATGATGCTCCATCAATACTTGTAGCACCATCCTCAAGTGTTTCCTGTTCTCTTCTTCAAAAATTTAGTAAATAAGGATTTCATCCAAAAATATAATGACAAACTTATCTAAGTAATTCCCAAAAAGATCCATTCATCAAACACATGAAGACAACTAGTGCATTTGAAAAACCAAAAGGAACCATTGTGAATTCAAATGACCATACCTTGTTATGAAATCAATATTGATGATGTCTTATTGTTTTATTGTTACCTGATGATATCTAGATATGAGATAACTCTTGGAGAATATCTATGAACCCCTCAATTGATCAAAGATGTCATATATCCTTGGAAAAGGATACTTGTTCTTTATTATTACTTTGTTCAACTTCCTGAAGTCGATACAAATTCTCTGTGTACCATCATTCTTATTCACAAAAAGTACTGGGGCACCCCAAGGTGACACACTTGGGAATATATACCCCTTCTTTAGAATATCTTCAAGTTGGATATGCAATTCCTTCAACTATAGCCTACTCATCCTATAAGGATTCTTGCAAGCAAGAGTTTCTCCCAACATCAAATTTATGGAGAAATAAATATCTATTTTCGGTGGAAAACTTGATATCTCTTTAAAGACATTCAAATTCCTTCAATACTGTGCAATATTCAACACTTGGAACTTTAACCTTAGGTGTCTCCTCCATGTGCACTGCAAATGATTGACATCCTTTCCTGTATCTTTTGTTTGACATGAATATTTGGAGACAATTTTTCATTTTTGATACTGTTTTGGGAAAAATTCTAAGTATAGGAAACACGGGTGGAAGAAGAAGGAAAGCTAGGGAGCATGTAGCTAAGGCGCATCCATGAGGAAAGTGCATAGGAGGGATAAAATGCATAGATAGAATAATAAATCTAACAAAGTATAAAGCAAGAGAAGAAAGTGAGAGAGCAAAGCATGACAATAGGATGACATCCCAACATTCCAGAAATAGACGAACAACAAAAAATAAGCATGTAGAGGGAAAAGAATTATGAACAACCAATTAGCTAAGAGAAATATGCATTATAATGGGGTATTTTTGGGATGAACAAATTAGGGTTTTTATCCCTAGATTTCTATATAAATATGTAATGGGTTGGGAAAAAAGGGTTCTATTTTTCTGTTGTTCCTCTACTCATCTCCCGTGACTTATGGTTCATTTCTAGGGGTTCCTCCATATGATTGGGTTCTAGATTTATTGAATGTAACAATAGTTTGATGATAAGAATCAATAAATGAATGTTACAGAGATGATAACAAATCTTGTTTTATCTGTAGTTTGTATGTTTGATTATGAATTTTTTATGAATGCTTCATAGAATAGATGTGTCTTATGGTTAAACATGGTGCAATGTTTATAACTGTTATAGCAATGAAGTATATATGAATTTGGAATAGAATGATAATATGAATCTGAATCACTAACTAGTTAATAAGGATCAAGGATAGAATCTCGCGCATAAAAACTATAAATAAGAATGAATAAGATGGCCACCTCTCATTCCCTCAATACTACAGAAGCTTGGTTCTCGCATTCCCAATAGATACCTTGGGTAATACTTTATCTGTGCAAGCATGTGTTTCCAATAGGGACGTTGTTTGGTGGGTTTTGTTGGTTAAAGATAACAGAAACCTAGGGTCTTGCAACCTGCACACAATGCCAACAAATGGTTATGTTTCTGGGACCCCGAATTTACAATTAAGGGAATGCTTTGGAGGACAACTAAGAAGGAGATCGTAGAGTGGTTGGAAATAAAGGAACAATATGTTGCATGAAAAGAGAACAAGAATCCTCATATGAGTGACAAACAATGGATGCAAAGGTATCTATACACAGATTTGCATGAAATTTTCTTTGGTGAATTTCCAATTATTCTGACTGGGTGGCTAGAAAGATTAGTGGATAAAACTGGAAGGTTCATGGCTACAATGCCAAGGAATTGGAATCCTGAATTGGTAACAAATTTTAATTATGTAAGTAACCCACCTACTCATGCAATGGCTTTTTGGTTGGATACCATACTAGGAGGATATATTATAGATTTTGCAGTAGATTACATTTAATCATACATTGTTGCAGAAAGGGACTTTTTGAAAGGTCCATGTGGTAGGTTCTTGAAATCATTAGGTACATCGATAAAAATGATATTATGTGACAAGCACATGATGATAATGGAATTTAATTTCTAAAGGGGTTCATGCATATAGGGGAACTTAGGATGACAAGAGGATAGTTTGAGAACATGAGAGAATGAAGGAAGTGATGAAGAGGGAAGGAAGGGACTAATGATGCAAGAAGAGGGTATACTAGATGAAGAATACAAGTTTGGATTATTGCATGGAGGAATGAGATTCAAGAGGTTAAAGACTAGGGCTGGGAAAGGAGAGTTGCACGGTGATCCAGAGGGGAGAGAACCTTGTGGATTAGTTTGAATCATGGAGATACCATATATAGAAGGGGAAGAAGAGGAGTTCTAGTCCAGTTCGGTAATAGAAGAGTCATTAAGTCCTACTCATAATGAGTCTTGGGTCAAATCCATGACCTTGTGTGTGTCACCACAATCATAGATAACAATTGAGTACTTGTCAAAATCCATTGTAGTTATCCAGGGAGGATAGAGTAGTAGTAGTCAAAATAATGGAAGTAGTGCACAAAGTCAGAGTCAGAACCAAATTCAACCAACATTACCAAGAGGAGGGACTACACAAAGAAACATGGAAGGTGTATATGATACTCTTAGAATTCATGAGTTCCAAGGAGTGGGGTCAGAGGATCCATAACAACATCTATTTGTCTGTGAAACAATTTGGGCTGCTAAGAACGCATAAGATGAGGCTGTGAATATTGTTCAATCAACATTTAGAGGTTGTGCGATATTATGGTATATGAAGTTGTAGAGTATCATGCCTGTAGAACATGTTAGGACTTTCGCAGAGATAAGGAAAGCATTGTTGAAAGAGTTCAAGAATCCAAATTCAGAGTCACAATACATCACAGAACTAAAGTGTATTAAATAGGTACAAACATAGTCGGTACGGTATGGGATTTTGATTAGAGATTTAAGGATGTGATGGGTATAATTAATTTCCATATCCCATATCAACAACATCAAGAATGGTTTATTGCATGGATTCTACCACACATTAGCAGGCCACTGATTCAATAGAAGTTTGTGTCACAACCCGAGGCACTGGAAATTGCAATGAAATTAGAGTCATCTCTGGTAGGAGATAGTGGAGGAATGACACAAGTTCAAACACAATTGGATGCGTTGATGATTCAACTAGATGAACTTACAAAATTTAAGGATAAATGAGAACAAGTTTGGTATACCAAGTGCAGAACTGAAGCCCATCAAAAGGACAAATGCCTATAATTTGCGCAATATTTGGAAACTGTAGCACCGAACCCATTACCAGGAGGAGGGTATTGTGGTATACGTAATAAATGGGGCCATCATCCAACTAAGTTTCCATTATTATAGAAGTATCAATGTACACCAAGGAACTTGTTTTTCAATTTTTGCAACTCTGTGGGACATGAAGAGAAGGATTGTTGCACGTTTGACTTGATGAGGGAACAAACATCAGAGATGTATAGGATTTAGGAGGAGAGTGTTGCAGTAGAAGGGGGTGGTTGAAAATATAACAATCAAAGAGGTTTTAATAAAGGGAACAAAGGAAAATTTGGTAGAGGTCGAGGAAGAGGAAATTTCGGTAGAGGAGGAAGAGGACCAATAATATGTTATAACTGTAATAAACTAGGACACTCGGACCATGAATTCCCAAATACATGTACATCGTGCACATACTACATAGAATTGGATCATGTGACAAAATATTTTCCTCAACTAGTTGCGAAATGGAAGGAAAAAGGTAACCAGAACCATAATCAAAATCAGGATGTGTAGAAGATATCATCCGAGAAATGGAATGAAGGACCAAGAATATTAGTTGTTACACGTGGAGGAGCTAGAAAAGGAGCCGATATGAAAAATAGAGAAAATCAGATTGAGCAATAGGTAAGGAATTAAACAAGGCCTATGCCAACCTTTGATCCTCAAAAGGAAAGGGAGAGATATCAAAAGGCTATAAAAGAAGTACTTGGACAGGATTGGGGAGAGCATCAACATCATCTTTGCCTCATGTAGAAGATTGTGTTGTGCCATGGAGACTAACTGAGAAGATAAGCACACTAGCATAATTATTTAGTATTTGTGTAGAGATAATTAAAGATGAAACTGCACTGAGTACATTATATGACAATGTGATTGATCATTGTACAAGAGTAAGGGAAACTCCTATCTCCCAAAGGATGGTAAATCAGGTAGTGTGTAGGAAGAGAACCAATGGAGAATTCATATTTAGTGTGTAGATTAGGGAGTACGATGTGGATAATGCATATTGGACTTGGGATCTGACGTGAATGTTTTACCTAAGAAGACCTGGGATATGATGGGAAAACCCAAGTTAGTATGGTATCCTATTCAGTTAAGGCTAGCAAATTAGCACAAAATAGTCTTGATTGGTCATTTGATAGGAGTACCTGTGAACATAGATGGGGTGTGTAGCATGGCATAGTTTGAAGTTATTGAGATCATGGATGATAGTAAACCATATCCAACATTGATGGAACTAGAATGGGATTTTGATAACCAGGAAATCATTAACTTGAAAATGAGTGAGATGATATTTGAGGTTGGATATTTGAAGTTACTGCACCCTTGAACCCATCAAAAGGAAAACTATACATAGAGCTAGCAAGAGAGAACAACAATGACAATTTTAATAACACAACTGCACAAATGGAGGATTATGTCAAACTAACAAGGAATCGTGCGTTGAGGTTAAGAAGTATTAGTTCATGTGCATCAGATTCAAAAGTAGGTCTAGAGAATTGGCAATAGAGGATGCATGAAGTGTCAAGTAGATGCACACATAAATCGATCCTTGTGATGGATTGGAAAAGAGTTGTGTGATCCACACAGGTATGAAGGATTAACTGATATAAGCATGTTTTTAAAGGAATTTTAATTGAAGGTACCTGAACATCAAAGGATGTTAGCACTAGATGTTGTCTTAAAGTTGACTCCAACTAGATGGTGGGTTGCACACAGAGAGGGGATAAAAGATTGGTGACATTGCAACATAGTCATGCAAATAAGGTTTGGTGCTCAGGAAGAAGACGTTGCAAAAAAATATATAGGAGAGAGTGACCCAGTAGGTCATGTTGAGCAGTGCAGGGTTTATGTATTTCAATACCATAGATAGAATGGCCGCATAGATTTATACACACACTAGAAACAATTCCAAAGAACTAGTATTTGGATTTGGAAATGCACAGGGAGGCAACACGATATGAAGAGTTGATCCAGAGGTTTGGATTCACATTCACCTTCAAACATGAATATCCATCAATATATGCAGTGTTACAGGCTATTCAAAGTAATATTTTCTTTGCATAACGAACGATGGAGGTAGTATCAGTGTGTAGTGCGCATAGAGCCAATATAAATGCCCATGAGTTACTGGAGTGCTACAATGTAGCTAAGGAAGAAAAAGATGAATAAGATACTAGAAATGTACAAGTACCCAAGTATGTAAGATACTATAAGGTAAACATTGGGACGATAGAGAATCCCAAGTTTGCACAGATAGGATATTATTGGAGTGATGAGATAGTAGAGAAGATTGCAGAATTACTATGAGAATACCAAGACCTATTCCAAACAACATTTTCATAGATGAAGCAGATAGATGGAGAATTAGGTGAGATGAATATTTCACTGAAACTAGGCTCTAAGCCAGTGTGTCAGAGCCCTTATAGGTTAAATCCAAAGTACAAAGAGAAGGTGAAAGCTGAACTAGATAGGATGTTGGATGCATGAATTATTGAATTGGTAGAGGAATCTGAAAGGATCAGTCCAGTGGTAGTGCAGGACAAAATCATAGGAGGAATCATGATCTGCATGTATCTGAGGAAGCTAAATGATGCATGTTTACATTATCTATTTCCAACACCATTCACAGATGAGGTATTGGAGAATGTAGGAGGACAAGAGAGTTATTTTTCATAGATGTATTCTTTAGGTACCATCAGATAAAAATTACATAGGAGGATCGACACAAGACCACTTTTGTGAAAGGGTGGGGAAGCTATCAATATACAATCATTCCCTTTGGACTAAGGAATTCCCTAGCGGTGTTTTCTAGAGTAGTGGTTGCAACATTCAAGGAATTTATTCATAAGTTCCTTGAAGTGTACCTAGATGATTGGATTGTGTTCAGTCTACCGAAGGATCATACAGAAGTCCTCAAGCTAATGTTAGATCGGTGCAGATAGTGTTAGATTTAGTTGAACCTGAATAAGTGTATATTTTGTGTACTGTTTGGAATTATGTTGGGACATGTAGTGTGCAAACAAGGACTATTAGTAGATCCAGCCAATATCACAATAATTATGGAGTTAGAACCTCCTACATTAGTTAGACAATTGAGGGAAACATTGGGTCATACAAGTTTTTACAGGAAATTTATCAAAGGATATGTGCATATCACAATGCCGATGGAAAATTTAATGAAGAAGGAAGTAAAGTTTCAATAGAACAAGAACTGTCAAAAGGGGTTGGACACCTTGAAACAAAAAATAGTAACTGCCCTGATATTGATATTTTTCGTATTGGAACAAAGCATTCCATGCACATGTAGATGCATCATCCATAGCATTGGGCATAGTGATTTCACAACCAAGGGAAGGAGACATAGATCACCCAATCACTTTTTAAAGTAGGAACTTTTCTATAGCAGAGAAGAATTATACTACCAAGGAATGAGAAGGATTTACAATGGCGTATGTTCTACAGAATTTTAGACATTATTTATTGGGGTTTCACTTTAAGATGTAGATAGACAATTATGCATTAAAATACTTAGTCAATAATCCATTGTTGGGGGGGGGGGGGAGAATATGAAAATGGATACTATTGTTCCAGGAATATGATTTTGAGGTGAAAGTAAAACAAGGGAAGATGAATGAAGGGCCATATCATCTATCACGCATATTTCTAGGTGAAGATGTGGGAAATTTAGATGACAACTTACGGGATGCACAACTATTTGCAATAAAGATGGTGGATGATTACTTCTTAGACATCATACAATTTCTAAGTAAATGCATGGCTCCATTAGAGATGAAAGTAGTGCAGAAGAAATAACTGGTAGTGAAAGTAGTAGATTATCAGTTGATTGCATGGAATTCATACAAGTTGGGGACAGATGGAATATTGAGACATTGCATGTTGGAACATGAGAGACACATGATACTTGAAGAAGAACATGACGAGGTTGCAGGAGGACATTATGTAGGGAGTGAAACTGCAAAAAAAATATTGTGCAAAGGGATTTGGTGGCTTACACTTCACAACGATGTAAAGGATTATTGTTAGTCATGTGATGTATGTGAAAGTGTGGGAAATCCATCTAGGAGGGATGAAATTCCTTCAAATCCACAAGTTACATTGAAAGAATTTGATAAATAGGCCATAGAATTTGTAGGACCAATCAATCCATGAGAAATAACATCAGGAGAAAGGTACATCATCACTATGATGGAGTATTTGACAAATGTGAAGAATCTGCCCCAGTTACAGATTGCACCATAGAGACTGTTGCAAGGTTTTTGTTTGATAATATAGTCACAAGGTTTGGATGTCTATGCATATTACTCAATGATCAAGGAACACACTTTCTGAATAAGACAATTGCAACATTGGATGAGAAGTTCCAAATCCATAATTATAAGACTCCATATCATCCTTGGGTGAATGGAATAGTGGAGGATTTCAATAAAATCTTGTTGAATGCCTTGACCAAAATTTTCAATGTAGGGAGATATGATTGTGACTTAAGAGTTCCTGTAGTGTTATGGGATTACAAAATGACAAGTAAAAAGTTGACAAGTCATACACCTTTTAGATTGGTCTATGAGAAGGAAGCAATGATGCCAATGGAGTTCATTCTAGCTAGACTGTGCATTGCAACAATCACTGCACTATCGAACACTAGAACAATAGAGGAGATATTGGAACAATTAGTACATCTTGAGGAAGATCGATTTGTCACAGGTTTTTATCAACAAGTTCATAAGGCTAAATAGAAAGATTGGCATGATCGACACATCAAACACAAAAAAATTTAAGTGGGAAATCTGCTACTACTCTATGACAACAAGTTCATCCAACATCTAGGAAAGTTTAGAATTCACTAGTTAGGACCCTATGTGATACAACACATAACAAAGATAGGTGTTGTGCAATTAGAAACCTTGAATGGAGAAGTCATAGTAGGAATGGTTAATGGAAGTTGGTTGAAACTCTATAGAGATGATCGACAATCTGTGCAGTAATCTGGGTTGTGCCAAAACCCATGTATTGTAGTATTTGTACCATAGTAGGAAGGAAAAACATATTAAGACAAATAAAAAGGAGAAAAAGGAAGAAAATAAAATAAAAAAGTAGATAGAGTGAAAAGAAAAATATTATAGAGTACAAGGATTTGGATATTTCACAGAAGGAATGGCTATCACACATTAGAATGGAACTACATCAATTCACGAAAGAATACATAGAAGAGACAAACTGCGAAGAACCCGATGCAACAGTAAGAATAGTCGTGCAATTTGGCAATGACAAGATTGTTACAATAATTAAAACACGGAAACAATGGCTGCGAAGTGAGAGTGACATGTCATAAAGGTGTTGTAGAGTCTTAAATGGTAAAATTCGCCAGAAATCATGACATATAGGCAGTATGAGGAAACAATCACATCATTGATTTGGTAATAAAGGAGAATTTAGTTAACAACTCATCAACCATAGTTGCGGATTGGACAAGGTAGTTAAGGTAGGATGAGACATGTACAGTTAGGAAGAAGACACAAAAATAACAGAAGGTCATGAAGGGTAAGTTAGTGTTGCATGTGAGAGGGAGAAAAATAGAGCAAAATGGAGTGAATTCGAGAGCACTAGATATGAGCCATAGCTATGGTGAAGAGACATAGAGCTAGTCCAAGAATCCGTCATAGGAAAAAAATGACACCACCAAAGGTTGGAGCATCTCCTGCAACAACGAGAAAATAAACGAAGTGACTATTAGTGACACCAAAGGTCAAGGAGGTAGTTGGAGCTTCAACTTCGATTCCAAATGAAATATTTTGCAGAGATTACCTTCTACCACAGATGGAAAATGCACCACCTATCAATGTACTATCCAATATGAAGTACCCATTATTGATAGCACCAATTCTGGCTGGTGTAAATAGTGAAGAATATATGATCAGGAAGATTTACAGCCTTAAGTTTATGGACCATGACATCGTTGATGAAAAAAATTCCCAGAGTTGGCCAGGGAGAAATATTTGTGCACCAGGAGAGTCCTAAGCACATGAGAAATCCTACTATATCTAGAGGAGTGGGTATTGGGATTGGAGAAGGAAAGAATATTGAACCTATTGGAGATTCCACGTTTCAGGTGGAGTACGAATATTAATGCATGAATGAAGGTATTTCTAAGTTGTGTTCATGGGAGGATGCTCTTTCTTGATCCCCTAGTATCAATCGATACTACATTGATTGTGTGTATTATAGGATTTCCAAAAGTGGGTGAAGATTCAAGCATGTTGTTCAACAAAGTGGGAGAGCGATCTCTCTCCAAGTCGATGAAATAAAAATTCCAGACATTTAGGGGGAAAAGGGGTCTAGATGTTAGGAGCATCAACGATAAAAATATGAGGTTTGCGATGCAGGTATTGGCATGAAAGATGCCGTGAAAATGTCACAAAGATGAAGTAACAATTGCAGTCATTGGAGCCTTAGAGAAATGTGTTGAAGGGGTTCAGATGAACTAGGCTACCTATTTAGTAAACCAATTTTTACAGGATTGCAAAGAGGGCCAGGAAAAGGGCACAAAATTCCATTACACATGGTTTCTTATCTTGATTGCCTTGATTGGGTGGAAAGAAACAGGGTATTACCAATGCATGTGCACATCAAGTAGTGAAAATTTGGCTACGAGGTATGCCAACTTATGGCACACAACAATTAAGAGAATACAAAATGATAGTAATGACACATTTTTTGTCTACTTGGAAAATATCAAATATTTAGTTGGGCACACACCACACATATCATCCGAAATCATAGCAACATATAAGGATATTTCACAGTTTAGAGCAGGCATGCACCACATGTACATGAAGGCCAAGAAGGATCCAATGCGCCAATGGTTTCCAACTAATTACAGGTTGAAAACAGAGGATGTGAGCTTGATAGTCCATGACTGGAAAATCCTAGTTGAGAAAATAGGGCACTCAAATGAGGTAGAAGAGAAATAAAAAAATGATGAGGATTGTGATGATGAGAAAAAAATGGTGCAAGAGATCATCCTAGGTCATCCACAATAGAGGAGCAACAACTAGTCCCAACAACAGGGACAAAAAATAAGGAACATAGAGAGACCCCATTTTATATATTAACTAATGATGATATGGAAAAAATTGGCTACCGGGTATGGGATTCCATAGAATAAATATGGGAGGAATAAGAAAGGAAGCAAGAAGAGAAACAAAAGAAAGTGCGGGATTAGTTAGTAGCACTCCAACAGATGCTGGAAGCAACAAGCATCATGAAAGAGCAGAGGACTAGGGAAGGACCATCCATGATGCCAAGAAGAGAATCATAAAGTGTGCATCTAACCCCGAAACAACTAACAATAGTGAATAGAACCTTACATATTGAGAAATATACAATGGAGCTTCCAATGGGAGAGTTACATGAGAAAGTAAATGCACTAGGCTATCTCAATATTGTCATATCAATGATTCCCATGTAAAGACTACATGACTTGCAAGCAGGATTGCTGCAAGAAATGAAGAAAAGAGGGGAGGAAGCACACATAGAATTGGAAAGAATAAGAGACAACAGAGCCCAATTATAAGAGCAGTATGAAACTTCATTTCAACAAAAGAGGGAATTTGAAGGCAGAGTAGAAGAAGTTCTGAAGAATAAATACAAGGTTGAGGAGAGGGCTAAGAAAGAATTAAAGGAAAATATGAAGTTGAAGCCATAGCACAGAAAACCCAAGAAGCAATCCAAAATATATATAAGGAAATTCCAAAAGTTCCCATGTTAGTAGGCGTTACTATGGAGGAGAAAGTGTTGAAAATTGGGAATGTCATTAAGGGTTTCTATGAGCATATTGAGGACTTAAAATTATGGAGCATGCCAAGAATGAAACCAGAGGTGCGCGAAGGTAGGGAGAGTATGGAAATGAAAACAGTTTCCAATATTAAGAAAATAGAAGGAGAATGTTGAAAACTCTCTTAGGAGATAACATAGATATGGACCGAGTTGGTAAAAGAGCCAGAGATGAAGGATATGGAAGAATGCTTAAGAGAAGCACAAGAAAGAGCACATCAAGATTCATAGTAGATAACGACACTTCCATCGGTAGAACGAATGACAACCATTTTAGTGGAGAGGCAGTCATACATGGAGGTAGAAAATATGAGGGATCAACAAAAGATCCTTCAAAAAATACTGGGACCACTTTAGGAAGAAGAAGTGAGGGTAATTGGAGAATTGGTGACTACGCAAGGGAACATCAAGCAGGAAATGATTGAACTAGAGGAAAAACTTAGAAACTTGACTATGCAAGGGGTAGAGGAGATAGTAGAAAAAAGGCCAGACTCATCAAATAGCTAGAGGTAGAAAAGGTTGACTCTCAAAAATTCATTCCGGCATGGAAGAGAAGGAAATAGGCTTGAGTGGCTTGGGATGAGCCACAAGTGAGTGTTGGGGGCCTGTTGGACATGCAACTTTGGAGAAAAGTTTGCAGTTTTGATATAGTTTTGGGGAAAATCCTAAGTATAGGAAAATTGGGTTGAAGAAGAATGAAATCTAGGGAGCACGGTGCTAAGGCACATCCAGGAAGATAGTACGCAAAAGGAGGAAAGTGTGCAGGAGGAAAACAATGCACAAAAGAATAAAGATGACAAAGGATAAAGAAAAAGAAAGAAAGAGAATAAAGAATGACATAAGGATGAGATCCTCACATTCAAGAAATAGAATAACATCAGAAATCAACATGCAGAGGGAAAATAAACACAAAAAACCAGTTAGCTAAGGGAAGTATGCATTTTAATGAGGTATTTTTTGATGAACAGATTAGGGTTTTTATCCCTATATTTATTTATAAATATGTAATGGGTTGGTAAAATGGGGTTTTTTTGTTTCGTTGTTCCTCTCTCATGAGTTATGGTTCATTTTTAAGGGTTCCTCTGTATGATTGGGTTCCATAGTTCTTGACTGTAACAGTCTGTTGATGAGAAGAATCAATAAATGAATGTTATAGAGATGACACCAAATCTTGTGTTGTCTATATTTTATACATTTTATTATGAATTATGTCTAAATGATTAGTAGAATAGATGTGTCTTATGTTTAAACATGGCACAATGTTCATAACTATTACAATAATGAAGTATATATGAATATGGAATAACATGATAGTATGGATTTGAATCACTTAGTAGTTAATAAGGAACACGGACATAATTTCTCACACATAAACTATAAAGAATAATGAACAAGATAGCCACCTCCCATTCCCTCAATACTGCAAAATCTTGGTTCTCGCAGTCCCAATAGATACCTCAAGTGAGACTTCATTTGTGCAAGTAGGTGATGCCGAGAGGGATGATGTATGGTGTGTTTTTTTGGCTAAATATAACTCGAACCTAAGGTATTACAACCTATGCGTAGTGCCAACAATGTTTCTTCAATTGCTAGGTTGAAACTTCTCTGATAGTTACAACTCTTGAAATGCATTGAGTTATTCTTAAGTTTCCATCCTCATCCAAGCAATTAAATACATTATTCTAACAGTATAGAACAATGTGATGTTGGTCCAACCAATCCATACTACTGAGGAAATCATACGAACCCAAAGGTATGATATTCAAATAAAATTTTGTGCATAGTCCATTCATATCTATTGGACATGCCTTAACCATCTCATTGATCTTCCTTTTTTCCCCTATACCTAGTTGCACCAACCAAGGTTTTTTTATCTTTCTTATTGGAAATTATAAGCTTTCCACCATATTACGATCTACATAACTATGAATAGCTCCTAAATAAATTAAAATAGAAATGGATTGCTCATTAATCTTACCTTCAACTTCAATCATGTGCGATTGAACTCAACTTTCTTGTTATCTAGGTTTGCATAAATCCTAGGTACGTTCCTTCCCATGTCCTCAACTATCACAACTTGTTGTACACTATGCGCAGTCCTTGTGTTTTCACCTTTTTGAGGAAAATATATGTACACAGGATCTCCTCCACAACCCCAATGAATAGGTTTTTCCTTAGTCTTGGCCCCACTGTCTCAATCATTTTGGGATCCTTATGAGTTGTCTATCCTCGCGAAGTATTTCTGAAAAATTGTGGCTTAGTTCCCTTCTTCCTATATTCCACCTTGCTTTTCATCTTGTCTTCCCAAGCCTTTAAAAAGTTGGTCTTCCCTTTTTTTGATCATAAATACATTTAGTATACCTTGTGGTATCCTCCAATGTCTTTGGGTCATCATATTGTATCTTCTCACTGATAAATGAGGGCATCCCACTCAGGTACCTCTAAATTTTGACTTTCTCATCCTTTATGAATGTGACATATTTCAATAGTTCTAAGAATCTTCTTTCATGCTCATCTATTGTCATACTTCAAAGCTTGAGTTAAAATAAATCCTTCATTTTCTTGTCATAGAATCTTTTGGTTAAGTATTTACTTTTAAAATACCTCTTGAATTCCCTCCAAGAAACCATTTTTTCATCAACGTGTTGCAATTGCACAAACTGATCCCACCACATTGATGCTTTTCCTTTTAACTGATATATAAAAATTCTTCCTTCTACCTACCCAGAGTAATTATGCAGATGGAAGTACTTCCTCATACCGAAAAACCATGTTTATTCATCTTCATCCTTCTTGTGCTCACCATCAAAGATAGGAGGCTTGATATTATTCATTTCTCCTTGTATCTCATCCACCCCGATCCTCCTCTTATGCCTTTTGATTGGAGATGGACTTGATCTACTTCGTGATTTCCTAAATAAATGCTTTTGTGAGTGGTGATGTTTCATATCAACAATTCTTTCATATCTTCTTTCACCATGAAATCTATGACTCTTTGAATCGATTGACTATGTCTCCTTATCCATTTTCTTTTCTATTATGTCCAAGATTTGCATCTTATTGAAGCCATCTTGTTGCTCCTTGGATTTCATAAGTCTCTCATTATCAACTTTATAGATTTGGACATATTTTTTTAGTCCCTTGATGGTTTCTACTGAGATTTTGTGCTCCTCCTTTGATGTTTTACCATCAACACCCAATATGACATACAAATCCCTGAACTCATGATCATGTTCATATTCCATGCTTATGACTTTTTGCATTGAATATGTCCTTCTTTAATCGCTACTAATTCTTAAAAAAGTGCAGGAAATAAGATTTCTTGATCGAATTCATGTGACAAATTCATTAAAACTCTACACCATTTTGTCAGAATCCTCTCTTTTGATTCCTTGGATGATATTATCATCTGAATTCTAGTGTGTACATATGCGCATCACAACTCTGTACTGTGCACCAATATTTTTTTGTGAACGATAAACTCTGCATGAACACAACAATATCATGTTGATATCAACACCATATAAGTCTAGTGTTTAACCAATAGCTATGATACCATATTTGTAACATCCCCAACCGCCTAGGCTGGGCCATGTCACACAAATCTCAACTTCTGGCACTCAAACACCAAATCGTGACATCCCTAACTTATTTTTGAAAAATGCCACTCCAAAATTCTAGTGCATAGATTCTACTCTATAACCTTGGTCTGTGAAAAAATAATTGAAAATAACACGTACAACCCCCAAGTTGGGTCACACAACACAACTTTCCTCTTTTGAAACAATTTATAACAACAAAATCAGCACAACACATATGCATGCATGAGCATGTTAAACACACAAGCATTACTATGCATAAAAAACAATATGAACAAGTAATCTCGATTGTGCACGCCACCCTTCTAGAATTACATGAAAATTGTGTTCTCCTTGTGAGCATAGACTACTTCCTTGTGTGCACAAAAAATCCAACCTCTTACGTGCACAGAGATTTCCTTGCGTGCATGACCATTTTAATCTCTCCCCAGAGGCTCATGAACATTATTATAAGGTTAACTTAACATGAATAACTAATGATAACTGTCACATTCCACATGTAAAACTACAATTACCGAATCTCAACAAAACATTCTACATGTACAAGAAACATTATGAAGAATAACAACAATTACTTATATGAAACATCATACAAGAATTGAACTATTTCATACATAGGAAATTAAGCACACAATAAATAAGACAAGCACATAAGGAACACTTATATTTTATGAAAATTCACCAAATTCATGCAGAACTTAGACTATACTCCCAACCATAGACGTTGTTTCTCATAAAATTTCAGCAATAGGTCACCCCCGAGTTGGGGCATAAAATCTACTAGAGAAAAAGGATTCCTAATTCCTAGCTAAGTTCTAATAACAAAAAAATTTCTTAGTTCGAGGTGCCCACTGTTGTAACTAGTCTATAGTCTCTCATTCCCCACATGCTTGTCCCACCCCAAGAAGTGTGCTCCTTATCTAATCAACAATCCTTTGGCTGCCCCACTTCCCTTATGGGGCTTCAACAACATGATGGAAAGGAAGTCTCAGAGCCCTGCCACTAATTCCCAACGCAATAGGGAACAATTCCTAGCAAAAATCTCACATGGGAGTATGCTTACGGGTCTGACAACCTAGCTCTTCGATAACAAATCTCTCACCTAGAGAGAGTTCTCACGGGCTTGACAACCAACCTATTCAACAATACACGAGCATGAAAACCAACTTCTTTCAAAAGATACAAATCTTCCCCAACATAGGGATACACAATGCAGTAAGTTACAACAAGACCCTGATTCCTTTCGTAGAGGAAGTTGGTCCATAAGATGATAGAATGAGTGATTATCCCCTGAATTACACTAACTCCCACAATATATATTGCATGCATTAAATTTGACACTTTTCACCTTCAGAGTTATATTTATCCACTTGGTGATTCATTCCCATCTCTCGGGAACTTAGGATAAATAATTATACGTGACTTGCACTTTTTCGGAAATATAATAAAATATTCCCTTGGACTTAAGCCCCCTTGAATTAGCCCCACTTTATAACTTTTAACCCCCTTTTCCCTTTTTTTGGTGAATTTTACCCCCTATCTCTTTAATCTGATATGTCTATGCAAAATAATGTTATAATATTTTTTTTTTGTTTGTTAATTTGTGCGAGACCTGTTGGCTACGCGATTAACCTGTGGCTTGAGAAACCGTGACTCAGGGGCATCTAATCCGTCAAAATCACCCGGGGATCGCACCCGGCCTGAGCCACACCAACCCTTAACATGGTTGGATTTTTTGTCCCCATAGGTTTCGAACCGGTGACTTTAACATCACGGAGTGGCTTAACAACACACTCCGTCACCGAATGTCCTACACCTCGGGGACGAAATGATGTTATAATATTAATAACTTGAGTGTGATTACATTTTATAAGGATATGAATGTTGGCCTATTTTCATCCCATATCACCAACCTCATAACCACACAAGATCTTCAGCCTCAATTACATATACATTCACATATGTATATAACTTGGTCATCCTCGTGCACTTACTCAAGTGTGGGAAACACTATGGAATGTGTGCACCCCTCCTTTGGTGCACTATCCATACACACTTACTCAGGTGCATGCAACATGAAAGAATGTGTGTACCCTTTCTTTGACAAACAAACCTTGTGCACTACTCAGGTGCGCACAAAACCATCATTTGGTGCCAACGTCTCACCAACCTATATGTACATTTACATTTACACTTGGGGCCAATGACTCATTAGCCTATATGTACAATTACAATTGGGGTTTATACTAGGGACATTACATAATACCTATTCCTACACACACTGAAATAGATAAAGCATTGGATATCGAGGGTGGCTCACTCACCCTTTGTTCATATGATCGAAAATTAAAAATTTCAACTAATCTTTAAAAGAATTTTTGTATCTTTTCAAAAATTTCTAAACTAACATGTAATATGATGAAAGCAAATGATCTTGATGACTATGCAATAATGAAAGTGTTGGATGCTTGGGCTGACCAAGGTTCTGATCTCAAAGGTTTCCAACAAAACCCTCCAACTATCGGCCCTCTTGGTAAATCATAAGGCAATGATGCGCACAAAGTGAACAACACAGTCTCATCCGAGATAGACTTTGGGGGGAATGAAATGCTCAGGTTTCTGTAGGCAGGGAATGGATTGGGATTGTATTATGATCATTGTCCTCATGAATCAAGATTATTATGCATTCATCTAATCTAGTACTCATTCATTAATAAAAATATGCATGCATGTTGTGATAATCAACTTACCTATTCATTCTTTGACTGATAAATAACATAACAGTAAAAAACCATTCATGAGAAATAAATGCAGTATATTTACCATGGTTCACCCCCTGGAGATATGTCCACAAAGATCTATCTCTTCTTCTCTTTTATTCATCTTTCTGCAAAATCGGTGTTGCACACATTACATTCTTCAGGTTTACAATAAAAAAGGAGGGTAAGTTCCATCCCTAAGGCAGACTAGATCACACCAAGATCCACAACCTATGACCTAACCCTAAAAAATATCTTATTCAGATCAAATATCTCTCCTTTACTAGTTGACTAACTTCTACTAGACCTCCTAGGCCTTATTTATACTATTCTACTGACTTATAACCATTGCATTCATGTCCAAAATCCCTAACCCTAACATGGATAGGTTTGTCTGCATGTTTTCCATGCTGCGTTTCCTTCATTTTTTCCATGCTCTTTTTCCTTCCTTTTCTATATGTTTATTTAGCACCACATATGGTGTGTGCTCCAAAAATAGGATTCTCTTTCCCAGAATAGGTCTACACCCAAAATAGACTTTTATCCGAAAATAGGCCTGCACCCAAAATAGACTTCTTTCTCCCAAAATAGGCATGTGCCAAAAATATACTTCTTTCTCCCAACATAGGCCTGTGCCAATAGGCCCCCAACAGTGATATGTGGTTCATGCCGAGACACTGCACCTTATTTTACATGCTAGATGGCCAACTTCATCTCCTGGAACACATTTTCCAAGTGAGTGACTTTCTCTTTCACTTGTGTGCTCGGCTTTGCCATATTGTCCACACTCTTCATTGTAATGTGCTCTTACAAGACTTCTTTGCATTTTTCATGTATTTTCTTGATATTCCCTTTCTCTGCTCGTATTTTTTCTATCATCCCCTCTGCTTCATGTTATAGTGGCTCCAACTGAGCTTGTGTTTCTTTTTTTCCCTCCTGTGTAGCCTTCAGTTCTACTTGTAGGTTCTACATATCCTATACACTCATCATCCTCTCTAGGATGGCCATTTCCTTCTCATGTTTCTTTAATTCTCGAATGCATGTCATTATCTTATCTTTCTTTTGGTCTAGTTGTTGGATTTTCTCATCTTCTTCCATGCTAGTCCACATTTGAGAAATATTCTCATATAGTTATTCCATTACCTTAGCTTCCTACACAATAATGTCCATGTGCACAGTAGTCTCATATTCTCTTTGATCTCTGAATTCTAGAGGTGTAGTAGGATTTAATTTCTCTATGAGCTCTGTGATATCCTGTTGATATTTCTCCATGAGCTGCGCAATCTTATGAAACTTCCCTTCGGGTGTATATTTTGGCTCTTGTTCCTAGTCTCAGATGTTATTATAGAATTTTGTTAGCCACATATATAACTTTTCTACATGTCTCTTCTCCTCCTCATTCTCTAGAGTCAACTGGTCACATGTAATTTTTAACAACTTTGCAACTTCCCTTCCAACCTCCAAGTTAGTGGCATATGCATGGGCTCTGGATTAGACTTCTTGCATCACACCTGCTTATATGTTGTATAGCGCCTTTATAGGTATCTGCACCATCACCAACTCAAGTTGGTCAATGTCCCCAACTAGATTCCATTTTGTCTCGTCATCAACTCTTAGCATTTGATGTGTGACCTCGAAGGTGTCCCTTCCCTTCACCACTATCTCAATTGTTTCCTCATGTTCCTTCTACGCAAATGTTTGTTGTGTCATCTCTAGCTATTGTGCTATAAATTGTTGCACTGTAGGAATATGCAACCTTTGTATAGTATCTTCTATCATGGACTTCCACCAACTTAGCCATGATCTCCTCCCTCTATGCCTCGACTTCTTGTATGACATATTCTCCCCTATCCTGGACTTTTTCTACCACTAGCTCGAGATTTTCCTCTGTAATTGTGATTACTAGAGTATTCTTATGGTATTTCATTTTATTGCATGTTTCCTCTTCCTACGTAGCAATTCTCTTCATCTGTGAGGGTTGTGCCCCACTCTTCTTCTTATTGGTAGCCTCCTCTTGGGATGATAGATTTCTTCATTCTTTCCATCGCCCTTGACTTCTTCCCTTGACAATGTTTCTTTCCTCCTGGCAATTTTCATTGCTGCACTGGCTCGTCATGCTTGAGCGTGCTCTACATCCTTTCTGGTGTTGTCAACTGGACTACTTGTCTTTTTCGATGTTCCTACCTCTACTTGTTCCTTGGGTTTGTTGTCTTTCTTTTCTCCTGGCACCTTCCACTGTGTGGGCCAATATTTGATAATCCAATTGATCTCCTCCCTTGATATGTAGTAAAACTTCTCCAACCACTTTTTCTTCAGGTCCTTTGTAGCCTAGATCCAAATGTGATGTTTATATTCCTTAAACCTGGCAATCCCTGTGTTCTCTTGGACCACCTCAATAGGAATCCTCCACACATTCACTATTTTTTTTTTCATGTCTTCCAGAAACATGGAAAACATTGTGTTTGCTTGTTGATTCTTTGTGTCCTTAGCTTGCCAGAGGGTTTCGTATCTTGTTGTGTAGCACTTCCCCTTCCTTTTGAAAAACACTAAAAACTTTGGTTCGTTCCAACCTAACAAAGCCATGAGTACGAGTAGCTAGCAATAATGGAACTCAGTTCCATTTTCCTGTGCATCTCTGTAATCAATCAAATACTAATTCAGTAGGTAGGGTTCCCAACTAAACATTACTCCTTGTGCTTGCGCGACTACTAATATGACTTATACTAGGGCCTCATCATAGCGTCATTGATGTCTTTGATGACTATACCCTTGTTCCCCCTGTTGGTTAAAAAATGGGCTTTCACTATCTTAACAATTCCCTTTTCTCGCACTTTATTTTTCAGGTACTCTTCGGGTTGTGCGCCAACAGTGGGAAACCCTGTAATATTGGAAATCAATTCCATGTCAATGGGGACTGGCCTATCCATCCACAGGATATATCCATGTACCCTTGAAAATAACTGCTTGATACATAGTCCCACATTCTTACCGCACCCTAAATGTAGTAAATCCAACAAGTTCATGATGCCAAAATTATAGAGCCCTATTATCCACTACGCGGGCTCCAAGATGGGTCTTCCTAGGGGTCCTATCTCCCCCATGTCTAGAAAATACGTTTCCTATGTAAGGTATGGAAACTTCACCATGTCAAAAACATCATGTTCAGAGTATCTTAGCTTTGTAACCTTTCCCAACATATCCTCCATTGTGACCACAATGTCCAGGATGCAGGAGAGTGTGATCCTTGCTGCGTTTGACGCCTTTCTTTTCTGGTTGATGGTTGGGTGGCCTTATATCATTGTTTCAGTCATGTTATCTTCCTTTTTTATATTATGGTAGTTGCAGGAGGTATTAACCTCCATGTGTAACCTTGACAAGAATAGAATATTTCAGGAAGCAAGAAGAAACCCTAAAGCATGGATAATATCCCTAGGAGGCAAGTCGGCTCAAGAGAATATTTATTATTGAATTATTAGCCTCCAAAAGTAGAATTCAGCCCATAAAACTTAAAGAGAACAATGTAAATATAGGGTGCCAAATATCATTTGAAACACACATATCGCAACTGCATAAATGTAAGAGTGAGCACTGCAGAAACTCAGTAACTATGCAAGCCTGGAGAGTAGCTGTAGTTGCAACTACTGTAGCTAGTATTCTCAGTTTAGGCTTGGAATTTCTATTGGTTATGGTTTGTAATTTATACCTTGTGTGCTAGATATGGAGAGAGGTATGTTACATTGATTGGATATTATACCTAGGCTTTGCTTCTAGAATCATTCTCTATCAAGGTTAAGGTGCTCGGGGGTGGCTTCGACCTATGGTTGTGTGAAAATATTGTTGTATTGTCTATGGTTAAATGAGCACATCTATTATTTCTAATAGGTTATGGGCCCACACTATCTTTATAAAGTCTAACCGATGGAAGATAGATTGGGAGGATTTTCTCAGTTATAGTTACAGTTGCAACCATTTTTTGTTACAACAATGAAAACCTAACCCTCTTGTTGAGGCACCTTAAGTGAAGAGATTGACCTAATTTATTGATATCCTAGTGCTCCCTAACCCAACGCATCTCCCGGTACTCTTAGCAAGCTAAGATGCCAAGTTTGAATTTTTGGTCAAAGTCAAAGGTTGACCAAGTCAAAGCAGTCATGACTTATTCTATGAAGTTAGAAAACAAGTTAGAAGTAGATTCTAACTTCAAAGCATGGAAGACAAGTCTTGATCTCATCCTTTCCAAGAATAAAGTGTTGAATATCGTGAAAGGAAAGATCGTGGAACCACAGTTTGAAGAAGGAAAAGAGAAGGAACCTCAAAATGTTGCAATTATGGAGAAGTTCAAGGACAGTGACATGAATGCCATGAGTATCATAGTCCACTCTATAAAATACCACTTGATACCCTACATCTCTCATTTTGACTAATATAAGAAGATGTACGATGCCCTAACTAACATCTTCTCAATCAAAAACATTGGACAAGCAATGAGTCTGAAGAGTGAGCTTAGTGACATGAAAATGAATGATGATGACAACATAACATCATACTTTTTCAGAATCTCTCAGATAAGAGATCAAATACAAGTTATTGAAGAAATCATTTTAGAGAAGGAAATGGTAAATATAGTACTCAATGGTCTTCCCAAGACATGGGATGCATTTTCCGCAAGCATGAACACAAGGAAGGAGTATGCCACATTTGAAGAACTTTGGACTTTATGTGCACAAGAAGAATCAAGAGAAATTACAAAGGAAAGATGATGATTAATCCTACACAACAAATTTCAAGAAATTTGGGAAAAAGAAGAAGTTTGACTCAAGGAAGAAACCAAATAAAGAGAAATATATGTCAAAAATATAATGCTTCAACTGTTGAAAATATGGTCACTACAAGAATCATTGTCTCGAGTTAAAGAAAAGGAAGGTAATACACGAAGCATCAATTGCCAAAGAAAGGGAACCTTCAAAGAAGGACAAGCATGATAAAAAAAACTTCTTATTCTAAAACAAGGTAACAATATTCTTCATAGTTCTTGTACATACCATGTTTACATAGTTTCTGTACATATCTTGCATATCTATTTCTTAGAAGATAAGATGTTCAAGTGAAACAATACCTATGGAAGAATAAAAAGGTAAGGATTGCTATCAAGATGACTACAAGTCAAGAAATACACATGAAAATATGAAGTACATTGACAATTCCTGTGGAATCTATTACATAAGTAACAGCTGCAAGATAAGCCAAAATCAGAATCAAACTTGAAGAAACCTAGAAGAAGTAAAAACATAAATAAGTCAGCAATCAAGAGGAAATTAGAAAAAAAATTGTGATAGTTTGCAGAAGGAAATATGGATGGAGATGGAAGCATGGACTCTCTTAGATGGAGGGATTTGGTTATATAATTCCAAAATAAGAGCATGCATTCATGCATGAAGCAATTATTATGAGGAAGCTAATCCTAAATGATATGATCCATCGAGGATTATGAAGTATCTTTCCATGTTCCAATTGAAAGTAGCAGCCATGATAAATAGTACGTGTTCAGTTTGAATCTAGAAGAAGTCTTATTCGAAAATAAGCCTTAAAATATCCTTGGTTGTCCATCTTCATCCATGATCCTATGATGAAAGGAAGAAGTTGGAATATTCAGGGCATGGAATCTATAGAAGACTCCATGGACCCAAGAGCTAAAGTGAAACATGAGGAAGAACATGAAGATTCCAAGAAAGAAAGAAAAGCCAGAACAACCAATTATTATACCGAGAATCACAAGACTACTATCTTGGTTTGAACCCACTAGAAGAAATCAAGAAGAAGAAATGGAAGTTATGATGAAGAACAACATATGTAATAAATTGTGAAAATAGATTATGAATAGAATCTTTGCGAGATTCAGAACTAGAGGTTCTTCCAGAAGGAGGAGAAGACTATGATAACATATTGTTCCTGTAAACCAGATACACCTCTATCTGAGCTATTATATCTCTTGCAATATCCATGGATTGAATTTTACATCAGTTGGTTGTAAAAGACTTTTATCCCAATAGAAAATTTGAGGAAGAAGCTTATTTAAAGCAATCTCAAGGTTTTGAGGTATACCACAAAGAGACCCATGTATGTAGATATACGAAGACCTTGTATGGATTCAAACAACTTGATGCAAAGTATCTCATATACAACGAAAGCATGGTGAAAATTTTCTATGACATAGATATCATAATAGTTTCTCAGAAGTCTGGGATGATGGGTTGCTAATCCATGGAAAAATATCATGATGATAGATGAAGTGCTACTTGGATATGTTTCATTTTGAGCCTTGCCACGATGTCATGAGCTAGAAGGAAACAAAAGTTCTAAATTCGACCATGATATATAATGTGTTGTTGGGAAAAATACCCTACGGACTAGCAAACTAGGGTCAGACTTGCATGAATATTTTGACCGTAAAGAAATTACTTTTTAACCTACCACCCAAAACTTAAAACCCTCTTTCACAATACATGCATGGAAAGGAACTACTAACCTTTTTACTGATGTTTGGTGTAGATCCTCTATTGTGCTTTGCCCGCTTGCTTGCACTGCTCCTTCCAAAGATAATCCTGTAATCGAGACAAACCACTACGCATGCATGCTATTTTTCTACTTGAGGGTTAGAAATTAAGCATAAATTAAACAAACGATAGATAACTCATGCATTGGGATGGGAAAAGTATTATTTTATTACTTGAACAATGAATCAACTTACAATCAAAGTCGAGACCGGCCACCGCTCCTTGATCCTGATCCTAGGCTCCTCCTCTTCTGTCCTCCAATTGCTTTGCGTTAATTATCCTTTGGCTTGAGGAAAGGCTAAAGGGTTGGGACAATGGATTCGACAAATGGGCAGAGTTTCTTTGCTATAATTTTCCTTCTCCAAATGGTACCCCTACCCCTTCTTTTACAGGCTAGAAGGAGCTAGGGTTTTGGATGAACTCTCGGCCATGCATGGCCGCGAGTTTCAGTTAACTGACCCATAGCTTTTTGTCCCGTCGGCAACTTTCCTATTTTTGTGTTTTGTTAGGTACACGCGGGCTGTAGTAGTCCTGCCAGCGTGTACACGCATGCAGTAATGGGTTAGGGTGCATGGGCCTTGACCCAAGAGGATTTTTAAGGAGGTTGTTCAGCAGATGTTTTGGCAATGAAGGGATATGAGTTGGCCTGATGCCAGGTAAGCATGTGTGGTGTAATTTAGGGTTATAACAGATGCCCCCTAATGTGTGAGGTTAGAAGAGCATCTGATGGCCGAAATACATTACCAATCTTTTACCAATCTGTACTGATGTGCTGAATGAGTGAGCCCAAGGATCAAGAACCAGGAGGTGTCGTCTGCAAAATAACAAATGTCTCACCGAGGCGGGCATACCCATGCTCGGGATAAAATAGAACCATGGCTACCAATCAAATACACTGTAGATCCATGTCAAATAACTATAAAGAGTAGCCGTGAACAATACACATCGGAGCTACATCTCGAAATCAGAAAGATATACATATAAAGTATCCATCTCCCAGAAGCTGATTCGGCCTGATGGTTGTACTTCAGAGCTCGAGCAACAACTTCAAAGTCTTATAAAACTCAGGTAGGAGTGTAATATGAGTGTACGACTGCACTACCCAGAGGTCTTCGATGGCTCATCGGTTATGGACTTGATAATCTTGATGATCGGACTGAAGGATTCAGTGATTTCGAACAAGGACTTGATTGGATGTTCAGGATGGCCAGGTATGTGGACAAGAGACATCTTGCAGAGGGGCCGACTCAGGATTAGTGACAAACTTCCCTTGGATAATAGCATGACAAGTGATAAGACTCAGGCAACATATATGTTAATCATAAGTCTACGAAGCGAGAGGCAATGCAAACTCTCCATATTTTTGGAAGAGTAACCAAACGGTGGAGGACACAACTCTATATAGTGAGAAAAGCTTCCTAAGGTCGTACTACATCCCATATTCTGATAATCAAACGGATAGATGTGCTTTATCCAAGGGTGACTCATGATGTTGCCAATAAAGAAAATACCTTTCCCGTCCTCTTTTTGGGGTATATTTGATTTTTTTGTTCTTTTTGATAATTTTTGAAAAATAATAATGGAATATTACGTTACAATGGAGGAACGAGTACTGCAAACATACAAGTTCAAGGCACAAGGACAAGATTGATGTTCTAGAAAAATGATACTCGGGAAAAATCCTCCGGTGGCCAAAGGTGTTAAGACGCAGAAGCAAACTGTCACAAGGCTGATGGATAAGGTATGCAAATGCGGTTGATAGAACACACAATGGTAACGTCCTTCGATGTAAGTTTAACGAGCCTAGAGAAGGTAAGCTCGGTGGTTTTTCATATTTAGAGAGTCTAAAAAAGCATAAAAGGAGACTCCACTGGGGTACCTTTTTCGCTAATAGTCTAGTCGGTTTGAAAAAGGGATAAACTAGCACCGATTAGACGTCAATTCAAAACCATTTTAACGAGTGTGACAAGGACAAGATCACTCGGCTATTTTTTCACTTTTAAGGAGTCTGAAAAAATCTTAACTATGGACTCTGTCAGGAATATTCTTCTGGACCAATTTAACGAGTGTGAAAGAATAAGTTCACTCGACGATCTTTTCAATTTTAGGGAGTCTAAAAAGAGCTTAACTATGGACTCCATGGGGGTTTCTTTTTCGTAAATTTAGTCCCTCAGGCCCGAAAAAGGAATAAAATTATACCTGAGAGTACTCTTCTAAAGAATCAGAATTCAATAGAGTATAACTTTGTTCGTACAGTTGACCATCCGGACCGAAAAAGGGGTAAACTACCGCTGAACAGGCGTGACTTCAAATTTTAGTTTAACGAGCGTGAAAGATCACAAGATCGCTTGGCAATATTTTCATTTTTAGAGGGTCTGAAAAGGGCTTGAAAGGAGACTCGTTTAAGGAACGTTCTTCTAGACCAATTTAACGAGTGTGAAGAAACAAGGTCACTCGACAATCTCTTCATCTTTAAGGAGTCTGAAAAGGGCTTAAAGAAGACTCCATAATGGTTACTTTTCTCAGTTAATCCGGACGAGATCGAAAAGAAGAAATGAAGTCTCGTCGAATGTTTATTTCGGATTTCAAAGCGATCTTGAAAAACAACAAAGTTAGCTCATGATAGACTCTTTGTGGGTCGATGCCTGGCATCTCCTCGGGGGAGCTGTGTGCTCCGACGAAAACATTTTCTATGACGCCAGGGGTTCTGGAGATATTGATAGGTATAGTTTTAGTGATAGTCGCCATATTCCCCTCAGCATAAATTTCCTGTGTAGCTAATAAATTAATAGGACATGGTTGATCTCCCGTCATGGTGATAGTGAATTCTCCTGCCTCGATTCGGCTTAACTCTGGGAGGAAATATGATCTGTGATGAAGATCTTCCCAAGTTTTGTCTGGACTAGTCATTGCTTTGATTACTTCTTCATCAGAAGGCAAGACTAAGTCTAACGAATCGACTTTGGCGAGAGAACCCTGAGCCCAGATAGGCTCGAGAAGTGGATCCAAATCTTGTGTGGGAGTCGGATCAGGGTTAGCTGAAGCTTGCTGGACTAAAGAGTACGCTACTTCAGCAGCCGACAAGGGCATGGACATGCCAAAGTGCCTTGTCTCATCCATCGTGGCTGATGGGGAAGGAAGAATCCACGGATCCTCAAAGTAAGTCGTGCGGAAGGATGAAACTTGAAAAATCTCAGCCTTATGGTGATTAGATATAAACTTGACATTGTCATGAGGAGGTGGGTAATTGAAGGTACCCATCAAGGATGGGCACAAACCAACTCCTACGTTAACGACACCATCTTGAGGATTATCAATCATGGGAACCGTGGATGCCCCCAAAGTTGGGTTAGGTCTAGAGAAGGACAATTGATCGATGGTCACTATCCGACCCTCGTGTGGAAACAACAAGACTCGGAAAACTGTAGCAACCACAGCTTGCATAGCATAAGTCCAACTCTATCCTAACAAGAGATTATAGTCGAGGGGGGCATCGACTACCTCTACTTCGACGCACACGGTCTTCCCTCCTAACTGCACAGGGAAAGAAGGAATGATGTCGTGTGGTCGGAAAGAATGACCGTCAAACGCAGTGAGGAGAGTAGGTGATGGAGACAAAGCGGGTTGGCCAATGGCCTTACAACATGCTAACGACATAATGCATGTCGATGCACCCTCGTCGACCACCATGTGAAAGCTATTGCGTGTAAAAGTTTTCATGGGATGAGCCACTACTATCTGAAACGCTACGTGGTAAGGTAGACGAGGTTTTAAGTCAGTAGTATCTAACATGATGGTACCCAGGTTACAAGTCTCAGTAGAGCCTAAAGCAGTTAACAAGGCCTTCCTCTGAGCAGGGTCAGCTTTGGAGGACTTCCAAAGCAGACATCACACAAGGGGTTTGTGATAAATCCTCCACCATAGAGTAATTTTGGGAGGCCCTTGCATTTGGGTTATGAGAAGATTTCTTAAATGCACCCTTTGGAATGCGTGTCATTGTTTCTCCCGACGTCTTCTCAATCTATAGAGGAAGAGATGGGAGTTCGACTTCTTTGCCCTTCTCAGAAGTGCTTGGTTTACTATAGTCGTGCACTCTAGTTGTTATTAAGGCATCACCCCTAACCATATATACGTTCATGGATGAGGAATTGTTTGGAGGAGGGCAGGTTTCTTGGCTGCCCCCTTCGGCACTTGTAGAGGCTTGAGTTAAATTTTGCCCATGCTGAAAGGGATTAGTCAACACGGCTTGCTGTTGCTATGTGACAAACTTTTGGGCCTCTGCAAATCGAGGACAAAGATGGGTCGGGTGGTCTTCCACACACAAGTTTCACGGATACCTTGTCTTCCATTTTTTTGTGGTGCCCTCGCCAACATTATCAGTGGGTTTTTTCTCCCCCTTACCCTTATTTCGTTGTTTTTCCTTACCTTCAGGCTACTGGGTGGCCTTTGGGTTAGTCGTCTGCACGGAGTGTACTTCCGACGTTTGGGTAGGAGGAGCAGCCAAAGCAGTAGTTTGGCTGGCCGCTGAGTGTTGTATAGATAACTGTTGCAATTGCTTTGTCAATTGCTCAGTGGGCTTGGTTTGTGCTGAGCCAACAATACCATCGGCATGTGGTCCAGCTCTCTGTCTAGTTTTATCCAGTATCGATCATGGTGCATCCGGCAGGATGTTGTATAATAAACCAAACTGAGAATAGATGAGCTCAAACTTTTGAGCCCTCATGATGGCATCTTCTTCGGAGAAAAATCCTGAAGTCGCGACGTCTTTGGATAATTGTGGGACTAAAGACTTAAGGAACCACTCAAGTAGGAATGCTGGTGGGACTGGTACTTTGATTAGACTCTTTCGGCGTCTCCACTCTCGGATATGATCAGAGATATGGTCCACTGTTGTCTGTTCACAATTGGCAAGCAGCTCTGTGCCAGTGTTGTATCTCACAGGTAACTGGAAATGGTTAAGGAAGGCCATTGCCAGTTCGCCAAAAGAAGAGTATCTTGAGCGATCAAGCTCGATGTACCATTTTGCGGCACTCCCGATAAGAGTTCATTGAAACAATCGCAACTGGATGGAGTCATCTTTCAATGTGTTAGATGAACACCAAAGATGGAAGGTAGTCACGTGATCACCTGGATCTTCATTAGGCTTGGCCTCAAACTTTGGAATGTCTGAAGGTAACTTCGTTGGCATAGGAGGCCAACGTGGATCGTGACAAATAGGATCATTTAACAACCTTGTGAAATCTAGCAAGTGCAACGTCGCCAGGAATGGTAGTTTGGGCTGCTGCTGATAGCCTGGGAAAAAGGGTCCTGGAGTTTGACTGGCACTAGGTTGCTAGGAAAAGTTTTGCTGCTGGCCCAGATTCTGGTAGAAACCATGGCCTTGGCCAACATAAGGATTTTGCATCTGTGGAGACATCATTGGATGATTCCCCATAAAGGACATAGGATGTTGGGCATTCATCGTGTTTGACGGACTTTGGGAAGGATTACCCCATGCCAATCCTGATGGGAGAGGCATAGTAGTCTGTCTAGGGTTCCATTGACTATGGAAAGAATTACCCTAGAATGACATTCCAGAGGAGGGAACGGATCCTTGTCCTGAGTTCCAAGGTCCTGCTATATGTGCCCCCAGCGCAGGAATAGTACCCTGCACCGGAGTAGACTGTCCAAAAATTGGAGTGCCCCCAGACGGGAAAGCGGTGGATGAGAAAGTGTTGTTGCCAAACGTCCCGTTCCAAACAAATGGTGATGAACCTATCGGCATAGTTTGTGCAGGTGTTCCTTGACTCCCGGCTCCAAATGAACTAGTGTGTGCAGGCTGCCTGGCAGACTGCTGATGCAGAGCACCAAGCGAAGGGGACGAAGGAGATATGTGACCTCCAGCGTAAGGAAAAGAATTAAAAGGGACAGGAATTCCCCCAAGTTGACCTTGCAGAGGAGCGTTAGAGCTCCCTACCCCCAGACCCAAAGTCTGTAAAGTGGAGTAAGTGAGTGTAGGACTTGTACCTGAACTAGGCATACCGTATGAAAACGGAGGGCCTGTCGCACTAGGTGTGAAGGGAGTTGTGGCCACCGCGATAGATGGGATCGGTCCACTGTGAGACGTAGTTGCGGCTGAGACCATGGTGACTTGGACCAACGATGGCAAGTTAGAATATGCTTCTCCTATGGTAGAAATTGTGGTGGGAATGGAAGAATTCCCAGAGGAAGTAACATCGTTTGTTGCCATAGCTGTGTGAGGCACTGACAAGATTTCATAAAATTGGATAGGTACAATAACCAGTGTCCAAGTATCATTGGTTGGGGTTTCAACTGAGCCAAGATTGGTGGTTGATTCCTCTGGGAGTTGTTCGGGCACAATGGTTTGTAACCCGGTTGCTTCGAAAGACCCTTGTTGGTCTAGCTTCTGCCTCAATGGTGGCGGGAGTGGCTCCAGTATAACCAGCGGCAGGCCCAGAAGCCTTCGTGACCAGCGAAGCTTGGGATCCTCCACTGTGTGAGAATATCGATGACACGCTAAAGTATTCTACACGTTCAAATAGTAACACACACTAAAAAGGAAGCCCCTAAGAGATAAGACAAGTAGACTCTAAACTAGTTGGAAGAACAGTTACAACAACCAACACTAGAGCAACTTACCGGTGCAAGTGCAACTCGAACACGGAAGAACCCTCCGGGTATACTCTACAAAGCATGGCCCGATGTCTGTCCTAGGTATTGTAGTATACCCCCGCAGTCACCTGTGTATGTCCCTAAAAATATTGGCAACTAGTTTGCCAGCACGCGAACAGTGACTATGTGGGTACAGTTGAAAGTCGAGTAGACCACAATGAGTAGGGTATCAAGCCCGAAACCTGTCAAGGGTATCGAGAGAAAATGGTCTGGAAGACAACTGAGGACCTCGAACAAATTCGAGACCCATGAAGGCCCGTGGCAAATGCAAACGATGGAATCCCAAAACAAGCCCTCGATATGTGTTCTCCACTACGCTTGGTCCAGCTTTGGAGGGGTTATCTCCGCTACCTTTCCGCACGTGACCTCGTGTTTATCCCCTGTGTTAGAGGGGGGTCCCAGATAACTTCCACGAAACTGGACTTCTACACTCCCTATCACAGACTCCAATGTTTGGTTTTGAATGGCCTTGGAGAGTTTCCTCTCCAACCTAATCCAAGGCCCTAGTCCTGAACTAATTTGTGCACCCTACAAAAAAAAAGTCTAATAGATTTTAAATTAGCGTTGCTTTTATGGGATTTTTTACGTCATGGGGTATGAAGGTGAAACTGATGATGTGTAAAGACTCAAAGAAAAAAAGAATGAAAAAAGCTGGAAACAAAATACTTTAACTAAATGCAAAAATCAACAACTTTTCACAAGGAAAGACTTCTTTCTCTTTTCAATTTTTCTAAGATTTCATGCAGCAAACATAAAGGAATTTCGCTCGACTACGAGCTAATTATGCTCTAAATGCACTGCAAAAAATTATGAACAAAAAGACTTCTCCCTAGCTATTGATGTAGAAACACAATCTTCAAACAAAGAAGAAAATGAAAAGATTTTTTTTTCTCTTTTTTTTTATTTACGTGCTAATCAAGCAACAAAGGGAAAATACCGACAAGCCTAAAACCAAGAAAAAAGAAATTATGGCTTAAAGCATAGATCGCAAAGAATCAGAGCAAAGACACACAATGGCAATTAAGAAAGCACAGACTCCTACACTTGTCTAAAAACCATAAACAAAATTTGTCTTTTTTATCTTTTCTATCAACTATCAACTAAGAAAAAACAGGCTAAGGGTAAGAGGCCCTAACCTACTGACTATTCAACCCTAGACTCAAAAACCTAAGAGGACCACTTCTCACCAAAGGAGGGGATGACTACCCCACCCTGATTGAAAAGCAGTCTGTCAATCACGCTATTGTTACTGAAACAACACGTGTGTGAATGCGTGCTGAGCTAAAACAGAACGCGTGTACACACGGGCCGATCTTGTACAGGCCGCGTGTATGTATAAACTCTAAGACAAAAATAAACACATGAAGCCCAGACTAGGAAGAGGCCTCTGGTATTGATAACTAGGGTCTCTTGAAGGCTTGGATGCTTTTTCTAATAGAAAAGAAAAATAATTGCAAGGAATAACAAAACACAACAAGACAAACTGAGACAAGACTGTGAACCAGCAAGACTCAGACAGGATCCAGAAAACCCCCTGAGAATGTATAATTCTGACAGGGAAGAGGAGGACTGCCTCTCAAGCTCTCTGAAATCCTACACGCTACTGAAACCTCTACATCTAGCATTCACACGCGGGCTTTAAGAGATTAGGGCGTGGGTACACGTGTGCTGGCCTTTTGCAGGCCGCATGTACCTCTGTGTGTCCCGACAATCACCGTCAAGCAACATTCAGGGAAAACTAGTATAAAGAACCAGGCTCCCTGCTAGCTCAGGCTTTACAGAAAAATACAGGCAAAGAAACAGAAAATATAATCTCTTAAACTACCCAAAAACTCAACTAAATCTGGAAACCCTAAAGAGTATCTTCCCCAGTACGGTTGCCAATTCAGTTGTTGGGAAAAATACCCTACGGACTAGCAAACTAGGGTCAGAATTGCATGCAGATTTTGACCATAAAGAAATTACTTTTTAACCTACCACCCAAAACTTAAACCCCTCTTTCACAATACATGCATGGAAAGGAACTACTAACCTTTTTACTGATGTTTGGTGTAGATCCTCCATTGTGCTTTGCCCGCTTGCTTGCACTGCTCCTT
>ML778556.1:2051508-2103421 GCA_009831015.1 Picea engelmannii | reverse complement strand
CTTTTACCCCACTTAAATGTTCAAGTACAAGATGATTCAAAATGAAAATGTCTCCTTGGTATATATAGGAGACTAGGAGGTATAATTAAAACTAATGGCCTAAAGCCAACATAAATAAAATAACATTACTAATATAATATACCCCAATTAAGGGGTAATGAGCCAATATTAGGGCTTAACAAATATATTGTTGATGTTCCATAGACAATGATTCCCCTTGTGTCCAGTGTGGGGGAATAGTATAGGACAATCATTCTTCTTGGAATTCACTTTGAGTAGTGGTCAATTAGAATGGTCTGCCTCGCTAGGAATTCATTCTTTTGAAGTTCACATTTGTGAGAAATTTTGAAGAATGGCTTGTTTTGGAGGTTGGTGCAGGATAGTAATTTCCATTAGGAAATGGTCTAGACAATAATTCCCTAGGGAAGAATCATTCTATCTAGGTTGCATTATGTTTAGTGCAAGAGGAATGGACCAATTAGGTGAATGGTATAGGTTCAACAATCAAGGACATGCATTCGCTAGGGAAGAATCATTCTCTCCATGTTGCACTATGACTAGTGTCGAAGGAATGGCCTAGTTAGGTGAATGCTCCAGGATTTGAAAAAAGGGACAAGTATTCTTCTATTATTGAGAATAATAGTCCAGATAGCCCATATCTGATGTTTTAATTTCTGAGGGAAGATTCTCTTCCATATCTCACAGATGTGAGTGGAAGAATGGCCCAGATTACTCAGTTTATATCATGATATTATTTTCCATGAAGGTTGATATCAGATGATATGATTGCTATGGAGACTGTATGTCTCTGGACAATAGATGTATGCTACTGTGGTGGATGTTTTCCACTGGTTGTGACTATGTGTCATTGATTAAGTAGCCATGTGCTACTTGGTGTGGTAGTGTACCAATGGATAGTAGCTGTATACTACTATGGATAGACACAGTTGTGTTATATTGAATGACATTGTTCTGATTTTTGTGTAGACTATCAGTAGTGTTGAAAATGTTTATCATCTAGATGGATAGTCAGTGTGCTAGTGTACAGACATTCTCTAGGTGGAAAATGGTCGAGGACATTTATTGTTCTAGGACGTATGTATAAGAATATTCCTTTTATCCCATGACATGGCTTCCAACATCTATTTAAATAGTTATTATTCTAGGACATATGTATGGATTAGAAGAATGGTTCTTGCATCACTCTATGGAGTGAATGACTTATTTGATATCATTCCTGATTACTCAGATGGAGTATGGCTTTGAGAGATGATATAGTTGATGCTATAAGATGATATTAATAACGATGAGGGTGCTCATGATCTAATCATGAGATAGCCTGTATGGCTATGATGATGTTATCAATTGAATGGTATGCTTGTGCTCAATACCATTGCTTTCAATACCTCCCTAGCTAGGAGGGAGTGTTGATATTATCGTATCTTCTAGATGTAATAACCTCCACGTGTAACCCTAACAAGAATAGAATATTTTGGGAAGCAAGAAGAAATCCTAAAGCATGGATAATAACCCTAGGAGGAAAGTCGGATTAAGAGAATATTATTATTGAGTTATTAACCTCTAGAAGTAGAAGTCGGCCCAGACAGCTTAAAGAGAACAGTATAAATATAGGGTGGAAGATCTCATTTGATACACATATCTCACAACTACATAAATGTAAGAGTGTGCACTGTACAAACTGAGTAAGTGCACAAGTCTAGAGAGTAGTTGCAGCTACAACTACTACAACCTGCATTCTCAGTTTAGGATTGGAATTTCTATTGGTTATGGTTTGGAATTTCTTCCTTGTGTGATAGATATGGAGAGAGGTACGCTACATTGATTTGCTATTAGGCCTAGGGTTTTCTTCCGAAATCATTCTCTGTCAAGGTTAAGGGGCTCGAGGGTGGCTTTAGCCTATGGTTGGGTGACAATATTTATATGTTGTCTATGGTTAAAAAATAACATCTATTATTTATAACATTCCTCTCCCTCAGTTTCTAGATGATTTTTGATATCCTCGACGAACACCACCTTTGCGCCATGTCCCTGTTGTTTCTCCTGCATTTCCTCAAGTTCTGCAAGTCTTTCCAGATTAGGGTTTGTGCTCCCATTTGGGTTTTTGAAGCTCTGACCCATTTTGACTTGTGCCATCGTCGATGTTTATTCCTATACCTTAGTCAGGTTGATCTATTATGTCGTTGAGGTTGTGACTTCCTCCAATTTGGAAACATTCTCGGGATCTATCATTCTTTCCTTCCTTCTGTCAGCCCTTCGAGTAACCCTAGTATATCTTCGTGGGGTTCCAACCTTCAGAGGTGTCATGTTGTATGATGAGTGGTCAATCATTATATTCCTCACACAATTTTGCCTAGGTTTCTTTCTACAATTCTTTATTTTCTAAAAAAATGCTAAGTGTCAAACTTGCCCGTGATTTTCCCTCTTTATAGACCTAGTCATTAATGCTCTGTCGTATTTTTCACCTTTTCCGTGCATTTACGCAATGTCCAATTTTCCTGTGCCTAATATTCGAACTTTTGTCACATCAATTGTTGCATGATGTCATTCCTGACTCACTTCTTCCTCCTAAGTACTTATTTTTGAATTTTTCTTCATTTTTCTACTTTTTATGTCTTTTCATAAGTTTTCTTTCCTAATTTCTACTATAGTACACTATAGACGTGGCTTCCTTACTACACTGCAACTACTGAGAATTAGTAGGTTGACTGTCCCTATATATTTTCAACTGACTACCATTCACCATTCCTTATGGTTATGTTCCTCTAAAATCCTTTAGTTGCATAGATCCCCCATCTATGACATACTTCACTTCATATATCCCTAGCCAATGCATTCTGAACTTACCAGGATGTTGCAAAAATTTGTTGTCATAGAGGAGAACTAGATATCCTTCCTTAAATATCTTCTTCTTTATGTATCTGTCATGCCAGGATTTGTCCCTAAATTTATGTACTTCTTGGTGGAATCCTGCTAGAATCTTGTAACTTGACTTAACCGCTCTTGTACTGTGCCTCTTTCAATCATATTTGTGATTGTTGCAATGGATTAGGTACGAAAAATTCAAATGGAGCCACTACTTTTTGGCATACACCAATTTGAATGGTGTCTGTCCTATCAAGTTCTTGCATGTAGTCCTATATTCCCAAAATACTGCTGGTATTTTTAAATCCAAGTCATCTTTGTTCACATCACAAATCTTTGTCAAGTCATTATCCAAACTTTTTTTGAAAGATTCTACTATCCCATTTTCCTGAGGATGATATGGTGTGTTCTTCTGGTGATAGAAAAAAACTCCTCATTCATAGCCTGGATGGTACTATTAATAAAATGGGTGCCTTGGTCACTCATGAAAATCTTGGGACATCCAAATCTTGTAATCAACTGCTCAAATAAGAGGTGTCTTGTTGTCTCTGCGCTGGAATCCTTGATAGGTGTTGCTTCTTCCCATCTGGTTAAATATTATGTCGCAGTAATGATGTATCTAAATCTTGACCTTCTTGTTGGTTGATTAATAGGTCCAACAAAATATAATTCCCACTTGTCAAATACCTGAAGATTTGCATGGGTTCTTAGGGGCATCTCATCCCTATTGGGCCATTCATTTTGATGAATATAAGTTCCACAAGTTATTTCCGAGATTCATTTTGGTGAACAGAAGTTGTGCAAGCTGTTTTGGAGTTGGACAACTGACCAAAGGAGGGAATCGAAAGTGAAGAAAAGGGAATGCATGACATGAAAGAGTTAGAAAAGAAAACAATTGGAAGGAAAGCGCAATACCAGTTTTGAAGAAAGAGGTTGCAATAGAATCAAGAAGAAGAGAGAACTTGATCCAGGTGGATATCAGTGGCCACCCACCTTCTCCAACTGGCCCAAAACATGTTTTTGTCAATTTTGGTAATTTACTATTTTTAGCAGTTTTTAACTTCCAGGGCCATTTTGAGGCCCTAAACGATGTTTTTTGAGAAAACGGGGAGCAGCATGGATCAATGTTGCTCACCCAAAAGTTGTAGTTCTTGGATATATATTTCCAACGAGCTATTGAGCGCCCCAAACTGAGATTGTATGCAAAAGTTATGCCGCTGGGAAGTTGACGTATCAACTACCCACATTGGGGCCCACAAACCTTTTGGCTTTTCATCTTCTGGGGTTAGGATTTTGGATTTTACTTATGTTAAAAAGGCACTTAGAGCCTCATTGTAATAATCATCTTCTCACAGATGTGAGTAGCCATCACATCTCTTCTTAGAGATTAGCTACCACCATTCTAGCGAGTCTTTCACTCTGTATTTTACAGTCTCTGTACATTTATTTCGTTAATCGAAATCATGTATTACTGTATATCTGTGACTCTTGTTTTATTTTTGCTATATCTTTGTTACATTGTTGTCTCTCTTGCAATATCTCTAAATATTTATGTGTTATATATCCGCTCTCATTTCGTGCCGAAAATAATCCAGATTAGTGGTATCAGAGCAGGCTGCTCTTGATCATTTTTTAGTGCATGTCCTCGACGAGGTCCGAGTATAGCAAGTTGGGTATTGAGATTGTCTGTCTTGAGCACAATCGCTCTCACACACCCAAGAAACCATCAATGGCAGAAGAAAAGAAAAATGACGAAGCAGACGATCCTATCAATCTATTGATTGAGCAAGCTCTCACGCGACAGAGGGACGAAATGATGGAAAATTTTTCCCACATCCTTCAATGCCTGCCAATAGAATTAGGCACATATTCATCAAGCAGCCACTTTGGAGGAACATTTCCTTTCAAGGTACATGTTAATTTTGATATTCCCGTATTTGAAGGTCAAATAGATGCATATGCCCTAGCTAAATGGTTAAATCTGCTAGAAGGTTATTTCTCTGTTCATAATTTTTCTGACAAGGAAAAGATCCCCTTCGCACTCCTTAAGGCTCTCCCCCATGTAAAACATTGGTGGGAAACTTACTAGGAGCAGAGTTCCACAGAGGAGTATGGAATATATGGGGCCGATCCCACTTGGGATTTTTTCGTGGATGCGGTAAAGGAACAATATTACCCTATTGGAAACTATGAGGACCAGTACATGAGATGGACCACACTGCGACAAGCGAGGGGCCAAGAAGTTTCAGATTTCACCAATACCTTCCATACCTTGCATACCAAGCTAGGTATAAAAGAATCTGAACGACATTTGGTTCTGAAATACCGTGGGGCTCTACACAGATACATCCAAACTGAAATGGAGTTTTTGGACATCTGACCACTCGGTGTTGCCTATCGATATGCTGTTAAAATTGAGAAGAACTTTAAGCACCAGAAAAAATGGGAGTTCGGGTCTACAAATCCACAACAACCAAAGTATGACAAAGACAACCCTAACAAACAGTCTCCCAAAAACCAGTCCAAGCCACAGGAAAACAAGGGTCACAGGAAGACAAAGAAGGATGTCAAAAAATGGTACGATTTCCACAAAATCCCCTAGCACAACACCGATGAATGTCACTCAAAACAGTCATTGGTGGCTGAGATCAAAGACAAGGAGCCAAAACCTGATTTCGAATTTGATTATGAAAATACTGATAAAAGACAGATCATCGACGCAGACCCCACTACTATTATCGCAACCGTAGCAATTCAACCAGAAGAACCAACAGATTCAAAAGAGGGGGAGCACCTTTTTCATTCACAGATGTGGGTGAAGGGGACCCTGCTGCATTTTATTGTTGATAGAAGAAGCCAAAAGAACATCATCTCAGTAGAGGTCGTCAAGTAGTTGGGATTGTCGACAACACCACACCCACAATCATACAACATCGGGTGGCTTCGACAAGGACGAGATCTTCGTGTCAGCCAACAGTGTCAATTGTCATACGGAATCCAACCCTTCAAGGATGAGGTATTATGTGATGTTACCCCACTGGATGTCTGTGATGTTCTCTTGGGCCAGCCATATATGTGGAAGTGCCACGCTATTTATGAGTCTCGACCCCATAGTGGCATTGTTACTTTGGGGGGTCATCTCTACAAAATACCAGAGGTAGTTTTGACTATTGTCCCACCAAAACAGTGTCGCAAGGTAGTATCTCATACTACAAAATTTAGCTTCTTCACAATCTGTTCAAAAGGTGAACAGAAGGATACTACAACCACCATAGCTTCGGCCCAAGCACCTTCTATCCAACAGAAGCAGGTCGATAAGGTTGCAACAAAGCACAAAGATTCCTTCTGTACACAGTCATCTAAAATATCCATATTGGTTAAAAAGATCCAAACCTTCCAACCAAAGGTTTTTGATAGCCTTCAACAAGCTAAGAAACTCCACTTCTCCAGCAAGGCAAGCAGATCACCAAGATTCAGATTCAACAATCGCTTTCCCCTCTCCCCTGGGAACTCAACACAATGGAGACCATTTCTTCCTAAGGAGAGAGGATTGATCCAGGTGGATATCAGTGGCCACCCACCTTCTCCAACTGGCCCAAAACATGTTTTTGGCAATTTTGGTAATTTACTATTTTTAGCAGTTTTTAACTTCCGGGGCCATTTTGAGGCCCTAAACGATGTTTTTTGAGAAAATGGGGAGCAACATGGATCATAGATCATGTTGCTCACCCAAAAGTTGTATTTCTCAGATATATCTTTCCAACGAGCTATCTAGCGTCCCAAACAGAGATCGTATGCAAAAGTTATGCCCCTGGGAAGTTGACGTATCAACTACCCCCATTGGGGCCCACAAACATTTTGGATTTTCATCTTCCGAGGTTAGGGTTTTGGATTTTAATTATGTTAAAAAGGCCCTTAGAGCCTCATTGTAATAATCATCTTCTAACGGATGTGAGTAGCCATCACATCTCTTCTTAGAGATAAGCTACCACCATTCTAGCGAGTCTTTCACTCTGTATTTTACAGTCTCTGTACATTTATTTCGTTAATAGAAATCGTGTATTATTGTATATATGTGACTCTTGTTTTATTTCTGCTATATCTTTGTTATATTGTTGTCTCTCTTGCAATATCTCTAAATATTTATGTGTTATATCTCCGCTCTCATTTCGTGCCGAAAATAATCTGGATCAGAACTCTCGGGTTCTCAACCAACAAGCCTCTATTGGGTTATATATATGGGATCCATATGATTTTAATGGGTTGGTCATGGTTAATATTAGGTAGGTTGGGAAAGGTCGAGTTCAAGTCTGAGTCTAGTTCTACTTACTGTTGTTGTTAGCTAAGATGAATCCTAAGATCTGGGTTGGGAACCAAAATAATAATGTAATAGAGTCATGTATTACTGTAGGGTTGGAAAGAGAAAGGGGATGAGATAACCCCATCTCGCACTAGTGGAGAATCACTTGATGATTATCTTTTGCATGACCATTTGTATATGTGACTCAAGTTGATCATGTATTCTGAGAAGAGACCTATTATAGGATAATGCAGTTGGAGACCCAATTACAAGAAAATATATTGTGCACTTAGCATTATTATTATATTGAATGTTATGTTGTGTTATCTTTTATGTCTGGTATGCTTAAATTATTATAGATTCCATGTGAATGTCAAAGCAACTCTATTTCTCCATTATCGGTTAGGAAATGTTCAGGACCGCAACAGGTTTAAACTATCTTGCGCAGGAATAATATGAATCTTGATACTTCGGGGATATTTTTGAGTGTTATCATTACCCTTCCCTCTCCTAATCATCTCAGTTGCAATTCGAGTGATAATTATTCCCTCCTTGGAAGATGAAAATGGTACTTCACTAGACTACATCGATACATTTTGTTGGTAACTTGAAGAGAACCCTCCTCTGATCACTTTGCGCCAACAAAATGGTTTCGTTGCCAATACCTGTGCTTTAAAAGGGAACTTGTAAGGACAATGACTCCACAGATCTATATATCTGATGTTTCAACAATGATGGGAATTAAATTTTTATGCCTTTATATGGAATGAATTAGAGTTGCAAGGTAAAAGTGTGAACACTACAAGAGATTCTATCTTTTATTCAGAAAGATCGAATGACTAGTATCGGATATTCTGGGTAAAATTCTTGGAAGAGTTGTTCCATTAGGTAGATTGGCTACCTGAAGGTCTAGAATTAAAATAATGTACCTGGAAGACATATACTTGGGACACAGATAAGATCACAACACTTTGTTAGTTGGATCACCAGATTATGTGAGCAATTGATTTCTGGGTTAACACGAATTTGGAAGGGTATATCATTGAATTTGCAGTTGAGAATCACCAATATTTTTCATGGGTGGAAGTGATTTCAAGAAAGGTGCACGTGGGAGACTATTGAGGGAAATTCCCATGTGGATCATAGCATTCTTGATGGAGGAGGGGATGCTAAATATTCCCTCAACTGAGATGGCAGCCTAAACACTTTCACTTGGTGTAGGGTGACTTGGCAAAGGATCATGAAATAATAAGGGGACAGGGTTCTTTGACAGATGGGGGATCGGAAAGAAAATAACGTAAAAAATGAGCAAGCCTTGAGGAGAGCCACCATAGTTGAGAATTGGTGGCATGGAAAGGTAAAGAAAGTAGAAAAGAAGTATGAGGTGTTGCGAAAATAAATCGAATCAGGAAGAACAGATGAAAGAAAGAAGGAAGAGTTGAAGAAGGTAAGAATATAATAAATATTGTCTAGTCTAATATTACATCAGAGAGAATAAAAAATAAAAAGAGGTCTCCAAGTGGGTGGACAAGAAGAGGAGTGTGTAGAAGCAAGGGAATATGAATTAGATATGGATCTTGTAGAGGACCAAAAATATTCAGTTCTGATATTAGGAAATATCAAGAATCAGGCCGAGAAGGCTACTCCACAGGAAGAAAAAGAGACCCCCCAAATCAAATAAACATGCCTAGAAGTTAGTGGAACCAACCCTAAATCACTCGTTCCCCAGGTTCCCTCTATACCCATGGTAATCTCTATATTGCATACTTATGCTATTTATATTCCATTGCATTGAGTCAGTGAGTCACAGTATGTAAGTGTAAACACTGAGAGGATATTGGAATCCCTTGGCATATCACAACCAGGGTTGTTAGGTTTCATTTTAATAGAAACAATAAGACCTGGAATGGATGGAAATATGGGAGGCCCCATTGCCTGATACCCATAATTTTGGGCTAAAGGGGACGAGGATGTAGGGAAACATTGGTTCCTATGTGAAGCCATCTGGATATCTAGAGGGACTCTCGATGCAAACAAGTTAGTAGAATTTGATACTAACAATCTGACGGGGCCCTCTCTAATACCAACAGGAGGAGTTGCGCAAGTATTTGTGACTCCACCATTCCATGCACCTATGCTATACCATGCCTTTCCAGGAACTCAAACATCTCATCCAATCAAATATTGTGATATTTGTCAGACACATGGGCATGCATTGAGGTAGTGTCCTATCATTCATAAGTATATTATTGCACCCAATACAATACATTGTGAGTTTTGGCATCTACAACACATGATACAAATCAATGTAGAGTGTTGGACGTGCTTGCTGATAGATTAGATCGAACAACATTCAGAATAAAGAAAACCCCTCAAGGACCCGGAAGAGTCCGGGGAGGTGGGTGATCCGGATTATTTTCGGCACGAAATGAGAGTGGAGATATAATAAGGAAATGCACAGAGATATCGCAGATATTCAATAATATAACCGAAATGTATCAAAGATGCAACCATAAACACAGATATACAGTAATACACGATTTCTATTAATGAAACAAATGTACAGAGACTGTAAAAATACAGAGTAAAAGACTCGCTAGAATGGTGGCAGCTTATCTCTGAGAAGAGATGTGACGGCTACTCGCATTCGCAAGAAGATGGTTACAATGAGGCTCTGAAGGCCCTTTTACAGTAAACGGGAATGCCAAAAGTCCTAGACATCCAAAAACCTAACCCTACAAGATGAAGCGCTAAAAGTCATGTGGGCCCCGTTTGGGTAAGTTGGTGCATCAACTTCCTGGGGTCGTAACTTTTGCATACGATCTTCGTTTGGGGCGCACAATAGCTCGTTGGAAAGATATATATGAGGCCTACAACGCTCAAGACAAAATAACATTGTAGATGCTATTTTGCGAGAGAAACATACCCAAAAAAACATCGTTTAGGGCCACAAAATGGCCTCGGAAGTTCAGGACCTGAAAAAACTGCTAAAAATAGTAAATTGCCAAAATTGCCAGAAAGCCGTTTTGAGCCATTTGGAAAAGGTGGGTGGCCACTAATATCCACTTGGATCAGTGGAGGTGGAGTTGGATTTAGAGGAGGAAGAAATGGGGGAAGAGGGACAAGTAGATGTTATAACTGCGATGAACAAGTTCACTTGGCCAGAGAATGCCCTCACCCAAGATGGCCATGGTGCTATCACTGTACAACTAACATGCATGCAACTGAAGACTGCCCAAAACTGATCGTGAAATGGGAATATTGGGTTCATAAAGGAGGATATAAATTCATCGGCTCAAAACTAAGAAAGGAAATCAAGGAAAAACTACCTAAGATCAACATAATTACTTGCAAAGGAGAAAAAATTAGAGTGTATGTAGACAGTTAGCCCAAGATTCAAAAATAAGCTCCCAGGGATGACAAGTATGACCCTTTGAAACAAAAATTGTTCTTCAGAGATGCAATTGAAATATTTAAGAGTATCTATGCTCCAGATATAGTGGATAATTCCCCTAAATTCACCTTTCAACCTAAACTTGTTCAAGCCCCGAAACAATGTAATTCCAAAGAGACACCATGAGCAGTCCCAAAACATAATCAATATATGGTTTCATTTTTTATTTGATATCCTCAAGGATGATCATCTTATAGAGAATTTTTGCAACACCTTGTACCTAATACTAGAAAATGAGGGAACCCTAGAAGCCATCATAATGACCAACCTCCCTGAGAAGAGTACCTAGAGAATACAAATAAGAAATGTGCGAACAAGAAAAGAATTTAGGTTAGAATCCCAACTAGATGATTTTGAAATTAAATATATCATGCTAGATTTTGGATATGATGTCAACATCCTACCCAAAATGACCTGGTAAGATTTTGGAAAACCTCAGTTAGTGTATACCCCCATCCAGTTGATAATGGAGAACCAGTACTGTATTTTCCCTGTAGGAAGGATGGAAAATGTAGAAATATATGTTGCAAGAGTTAAAACCACAACTGATTTCAAAGAAATTGAAATCATGGGAGACAAGGATCCCTACCCTGTTCTACTCGGAATTAATTGGGCATATGAAAACTATGTTATCATTGATCTAAATAAGGACACCACAATGTTTGAAGTGGATGGGATAAAAGTGGTTCATCCCTTAGATCCGTATTTAGGGCCTATATACATTGAGTCAGTGGACAACCATATGTAATCAGATGCTCTTGCCCAATTATACACCATAACAATAGGAACAATACTGATATAAATCCAACTGCAGATGGATCAGTAAGTTGGAGAATCATACAGTATGTTGACGAGGATTCAGAATTATCATTTGATAGTTGGGAGAAAGGCTCATATGAACTCTTCTCAAAATGATGCGCAACTATCAAAGCAACTAGATGGATTGGAACCGAGGTCACGGAACACCCAACATACATGGTACCTAAAAGGTAGAGAAATTTCTTACCAACATGGAAGAGAAGATAGCATTGGATCAAAGGATCTGATTTCTTGAATTAGCCTTGCAGGATACCCCCGCTATATGGTGGACCACTCACAGATCCTTGATGATGGAGTAGGGAGACATGGAGCAAGCCATCCGATGTTGATTCCAAAGTAGGGATCAACTAAAAGAAGAGATGCATATAGATTTTCAAGATGCGTAACTATTCGATGGACAGTCTGACCCCAAAGTGCATATTGAGCACTATTTAAAATAGTGGTGATTTGCAGAAGTACCCTCTCACCTGTGGGTTTAGGTATTTCTCCACTTGCTGGGTCCAATCCCAAAATCCTGATACATACATGAAGAGACCAGAAGAAAAACAAGTTGTTGGAAGACCTTAAAAGTCTAGTTTTTCCAGGACTTCTCCTTCACAAGTAAGTACCATGAGCTCAACACAGTCCTTCAAAGAATCTGAGAATTTATTTTTACTGGCATTTTCAAATAGAGACCAAGCCTAGTAGTATGTGATGACCATGTTCAATTGCTTCAGTCTAGTCTTAGTCATGTGTCTTATAAGATACCTATAGCTTGTTGTAAAGTTAATAAATATTTGATGAGTGAATAGGAAACTCATTTTATCAACAGTACCATCAGGGCTATGATTGAGGAGTTTGAAGTTTATCACCAGAAGAGTACACCATACCATCCTCAAGAAAATGGAACAGTAGAAGCCTTCAATAAGATCTTGGAGAATTCTCTGACGAATATCCGCAATGTCAACATGGATGATTGGGACTTGAAAATAGCAGTAGTACTATGGGCATACAGGACCACATGTAAGAAGTTGACAAGACAGACACCATTCAAGTTGGTGTATGGGTAGGAAGCAGTAGTTCCATTAGAATTTTTGGTACCTAGTCTATGCGTAGCAGCAGTTAACAGCATGACAGAAATAGGCTCAATACAAGAAATTTTAAATCAAGTAATGGATATGGAAGAGGACATGATTCTGGCAGGATTTCACCAGGAAGTGCAGAAATAAAGAGACAAATGTTGGCATGATATGCATATTAAGAAGAATAATTTTAAAGAGGGAGACCTAGGCTTGCTCTATGATAGTAATTTTTTTCAAAATCTTGGTAAATTTAGAATGCATTGGCTAGGGACATATGAAGTAAACACTATCATAGATGGGGGATCTGTACAGTTAAAAGACTTGGGAGGAACAGAACTGAAAGGAATGATCAATGAAAGTCGAATGAAACTGTACAGGGACAGTCGACCTTTTAACCCTTAAAAGTTATATCGCACTGGGAAAAGGCATGTATATAGTGTACTATAGTAGATAGTAGGACAAAAAAATGAGAAAAATAAATAAAAAGGAGAAAAAATGGGAAAAATAAATACAAAAATCGAAAATAAAGAAAAGACAAAAGTAGTAGGAAACATCGTGCGCAGAAATAGTGGACTTAGTGCAACAAAAAGGAAAAATGGTCACGCACAGCATATGGTTGACATAAAGAAAAACACTATGCACTAAGGAAAATTCATGATGTAATAAGGAAAAGTACAGTGCACCGAAAAAGGTGCCAATGGTCGAAAAAGAGAAAAAAGGCGGTTAGGGAAAAAAGGCATGAATTGGGGAATTTATGGAATTGAATGAATCATACTCGAAAAGATTCAACACATTAATCACAACCATAGAATATTCTCCGAGACGATTGATAGAAATAATGAAAACATCTATATAAAGGAGAAATGCGGGCCAAACAAGACTTATTGTGAAATTGCAAAGTTGCAAACCTGTGAAGATAAAGACGAGAGGTGAAAAAGCGAGCACAGAGATTCGAGGTAGTCGAAGCTCAATTCAAAAAGAAAGAAGTGCCCACAATGGTACCTCTGAAGGTTGATGCACCAAGAAAAGAAACATGCAAAAACCGAAGAAGTCTATAGTCACCGCAAGAAAATATAGAGGTAGAGCAGGAAATGGCACTGAGAGAGGGAATTGTCGATGTCAACAGAATTCCCTCGCCCCAGGTTGAACCAGTGAGAGAGACATTGGTATAATAAGAGGAAAAGGCCTCGACAATGGATGGGATAAATATGGACTCACATGAAAGTGCACAAAGACATGAAATAGTCATCCTAGGTGACCTACAACAACCTGCGAGGGTCGAAGTATCCCACAAAAAAATGGGGGCACCGACGAATGGACATAGGTTGTTGGGTCAAGACCACAACCTATGGTAGGTTCCACGTAGTAGGAGGAAGGACAAGTGGAAGATATTATAGGGCATCCAAATTCAGGTGTGAAAGATAGAGACGCAGAGGCTAGGACCTCTAGCATGCTAGTAAGGAGAAAGGGTAAACAACCCATCATGTAGTTCCCACACAAGCAATCTGATGCAAAAGTTGTGCTACCATGCATTCCATAGGGGTTGCAGGCCATGCCAAACCTACTGGGGTGCATGGAAAGGATAATACACTTGAACCATGATGTGGACGACACTGGAAAATTCCCATAATCTGTGCAACAAATATACATGGACAGAATAGGCACAGGCCCATTTGGAGACCCCATGATGCAGATAAAACAATGGGTGGCAGGCCTAGAAAACACAAGAATCCTAAACTTAGTTGATATTCCCCACTTTGGTAGGGGGAAAGAGGTAAATAACTGTGTCAAGTAGTTGATGGAAATCCTCCATGGACGCTTTCTATGGATGGATTAACCTGTCCTCATCAACGTGGAACTAATTGCATTCATTATAGGTCTGTCATCAATGGGTGAGAGTCCAACGCAATACCTATATGAAAAGAAAAAATAAATGTCATCAATGGGCGAGAGCCGAATGTAGTAACAAGATGAAAAGAAAAAATAAAAGGCTCTCATTGAGGAAATGAAGAAAACATACAGGACGGAGAGGGGCTCATGCGAGATTATCATCAAAAGAATCAGTGACGCAACCACCAGGATGGCCACAAAGCTAATGCCATGAAAATTTCTACGCAAGTGCCGAAAAGAGGAGTTCCATGTAGGGGTTGTTGCAATTGCAACTTAGTGCACCAATGTCACCATGATTAGCTAGGCCCCATATCTGTTGAACCTGTTCCTTGATGACTGCAAGGATGTGGAGGACTTGGGAACAGATTTACACTATTCATGGTTGATTATTCTAATAGCACTAATCAAGTGGAAGGAACCTCCCTAATCTTACTTTTGTGATAGAGTAGGTCACTGCCATGCAGTGCGGTACACATCCATGGGAAGCATGTCATATCCCAAGAGAAGAAGTGGAAATGCGGGTACACTTGCATGGTACCTAAGTGACATCTAGTAATTCATAGCCAACACTTGGAGGATCACATCGGAAGTAGTCGCACAATATCAAGGAATAACTATCTTTAGGGCTATGCACCACAATATGTGGATCTAGGCGTGTAGGGATCCAACAAAGGAATGGATGCAACTTCATTTCTGCATCAATGAAGAAGAAGTTGATATGGAAATGAGGGACTAACAAGATGACTAGAATATCCCAGTCATCACTAAGGAGATGAAAAAAGGAAAGGAGGTATAAGTAGGTTCATATAAGACACCTACAGGAGATAGTGCTGCGCCCAAAACTCCAACACAATAGGGGAAGCTTAGTCATAAGCCATCATAACAGAAGAAGGGAAGTGATTCAAAGAAGTATTCGTAGTCAGGGAAGAAGGACACTTCCCCAATACTGGAAGAACAAGGAGGGGGGGACACAATGACACAAGAAATCACTTCGACAACCACTCCACAAGAAACAGGATCACCCAAATGGCCAATTATACACACAGGGGGGGCCACGCAAGAAGGCCAAGGCTCACAAGTAAATACCAGAGTACATAATCACCCAGGATGATGACGATATTTTCATAGAGAGAGTACATGATAATGTAGTTGAGGAAGTTGAAGAGGCTGAGCACCAAAGGGGAAGGATACAAAATGTGTTGGATAACATCAGGAAGGTCCTAGAACAAATAAAAGTAGCGCAAAGGTATGAAAGAGGAATGGAACCCTTCCTCTCAGTGACATAATCAGAGGAAAGGACCATGTTGAGCGAAGAGCATACCATCCAAACCATAGTGAAGGAGAGTCCAAGCTTCCAAATAAAATCATACATGTTGTAGATGGACGAGGTCATATCCCAGAAACCACTTAAGGATTTGACACAAGTATAGCTAGTACTAGCAAAGATACCAACCAAGGCACTGTACAAACTTCAAATCAGTGTCACACAAGAAGTGCAATAGCATGCAAGGATATATGCAGTGGAATTGTAGGAAACTAAGAATGGAAAATATTCCCTAGAATTGGTAGTTGAGTAGGTAAAGCTTGAGACCAAAGAGGAGAAATAGTGTGTGGATAATCTAGAGAAAAATATGAAGGAATTTTGTACAAGGATTCCAGACAGTGCGTAGGTAGCCATGAGAAATACAAAGGAACAAATCCAAATCATCACACAGAAACTTGAGAACTACAAGAAGGAGATCGAGGAGCTGAAAGAAAAAATAACTTGAACTACTCCTCTGGAGGTTTTGGCTAAAAGGGAGAAACAATTAGCCCTGCAAGTGGAAGTGATGCAAAAAGAAGTTGATAGGGCCACACAACTCTTTGATAAGACCGTGCAGCTATGGACAATGCTAGAAGAAGATGATAGGATCCAATGACTAGATTAGGAAGAGGAGGGAATCAACACTGCAATCCAGGAGATGAAGCAAAGGAAAAACTCCATGAGCATCACAGAGCGGATAAAGGGTGCACAAGAGATGAATACCTTGCAGGCCGAGATGAAGACCATGAAGAACGATAAGCAAGCAAGGCTAACCCAATTAGAACCTCTCCAAGATAAGGCAGTGCAAATTATTGAAAAAATGGAGAAGGAAAATATGAGAATGGCATAGGACCATGTTGAGAGAACAAAATATCTCAATGAGCACATCACAGTGGAAAGGGTAGAAGAGCTCACAGAGAAAGTTGTGCAGGGCAAAGCTAAAGGGGAAGATCTAGAAGAAAAATTCAATAGCTTGTCAGAGGCTCTTCAGGGAGTGCACACCAACTAAGTGGCTTGAGACGAGCCACATGTCAGTGTTGGGGGTCTATTGGGCGTAGACCTATTTTGACGAAAGACCCAATTTTGGAAGGAAAGGATTAATTTTGGAGAAGAATAACTAGCAGGAAAATCAACACATGTAAGGAGAAACATGCAAGGCATGCAGGCAGGAAAACCTAACCATGATAGGGTTAGGGTTTTTGTAGAGATTGTAATGGCTATAATCCTAAGAAGAGTAAAAATAAATACCTAGGATATCTAGGTTGGGGGTTCAGTTGAATTGTTGTTCAACAATTGCAAGTTCATAATTGTTGATATTTGTAAAATTTGTTGAGTTGTAGGAGATTCAAGTAGTTATATTTTGAGAGTTAGGTCATAGGATGAGGAGCCTAGTGTGATCTAGTCTACCGCACAAAATCTCTTGAACCTTTTTAGGATTGTAGGACGAAAGATGTAATGCAGATAACGCCATATATTGCAGAAAACTAAATAAAAATGTAGAGAAGCTAAATATTTGTGGATGTAGCTCATGAGGGGGTGAATCAAGGTAAAACATGTGTTTTTTGTAGTGTTTATTGCATGTTTACTTTTTGTCAATGATTAGATTATGAATGAATGGTTAAGATAGATCAATTAGAATGCATGCATGGGATTAAAAGATGAATGAATACTAGGAATAATTGAATGAATAATCAGAGTAATGCATAAGGAAGATCAAATACAATCACATATCCCCACTCATTTATAGACTACAAGCACTTGAGCATTGTAGTCACCCATAAATGTATCTCGAGTGAAACTGCGCAGTGCACTCTGTGCGTTGTGTTGCCTTCTGGTTTACCAGGAGGGATGATAGTTTTAGAGGGTTTTGTTGGAACCCTGATTAGATATGAACCTAGGTCAGACCAAGAAGTGAATGAGAGAAACAACCCAACATATGTTCATGATTCGAATAAGGGCTAATTGATTGTCCCTGAATGGTTTCTTAACCTAAAGGAAAGTCTGCATAAATTTTGTGACACGAATCGACCCGATAGTGAGTTGACTTCTCTTGTTTCTCACACTGATGAGAGAAGTAGAACTTGGCATGAACAAATCAGAAACCTAAATTTTCGAAGTCTATAGTCAATGGAAACTCAAAATATGGTTTCTATTTTATCTAAAGTGTTTCCCCCTGAAGTAGTCTGTAAAGGTTGTGTTCTTGGAAAGCATTATTAGGAACCTTTTAACTCTGTAAAAGTGTGGCTATCAAAAACCCTATTGGACCTGTTTCATAGTGATGTATGCTACATTAATCTACCTTCCCTAGGAGGTGCAAGGTATATTTTGACTTTCAATGATGATCTCTCTCATTTCACTTGGGTTTATTTTATGAAGAATAATAATCTTGTCTTTTAAATTTTCAAAAAGTTTAGATCCTTTGCTGAAAAGAAATATGGTTGGCCCATAAAGTTCCTGAGATCAGACAATGGTGGTGAGTATCTAAATCGACCTTTTTAAGAATACCTAATTTGATATGGTATTGAATGGAAGTGGTTAGTTCCTCACACACCTCAGCAGAATGACATCATAGAATGCAAAAATTGGATGTTAGTCGAAATGACTAGATGTATTTTGTAGGAAAAATATCTTCCTCCTCACTTTTTGGATAAAGAAATGTATTGTCCAAACTACCTTCTCAATTTCATATCGATTCAAGATATTCCTTCACTGAATCTAGTCGAATTATGGTGTCAAAATAAGACTTCATTTGACCACCTCCATGTGTTTGTATGTTTTTCCTAGGCTCATACTTCCAATTATTACAAAACAAATTTGGAGGAAAAGAGTCATACTTGCATCATGATTATCTATTTCGAAGATTCAAAATTATATCAAATATTTGATCATGTCAAATGACAAATCATTATTAGACGAAATGTATCATTTGATGAGAAGTATTTTTGAATTAATTTGTTGAATTTATCCTCTAGATTCATGCAATATGATTCATATGATGTCGTCTCTGACACTAGTTATCCTATTCTATTTTTCATTCCTTCGAATGGATATTCAAAATCTGTTCATATCGACTAGATCATCAACCTCTAAGTCCATTAGTCCATTGATCCTTGTTTTGATTGTTGCACCATCTCCGTCGACTAAAAATTTTCTGACTTCTGATCAACCCTCTGCAGTGAAGAACAATTCACATGTCTCTTGTCTACCCATATGGGTTGCCAATAATATTGAAGTTGTTGGAGCTTATGCCAGTGATGTTTCCTCTGGAAAACAAATGCAAAGTCAAAATAAACATGTTATCATTTCCTTGATGACTCATGTACTTAAAACTTATGATCTTGTTGCCTACTCAAATGCTCAAGGATGAACTAAATGGGAACAATATATGAAAATAGAAATTGATTCTTTGTAAAATAATCACACTTGGGACTTAGTTTCCCGATCGTAAGGAAATAACATTGTGAAGTGTCGATGGTTTTATAGGAGCAAATCTAACTTTGAAGGTATTTTTGAGTGACATAAAGCATTCCTAGTTGCAAAGGTATTTTCTCAACAAGAAGTTATCAACTACAGTGCAACCTTTTCCCATGTTGCAAATATGAACTCTGTTTGACTGATTCTTTCCTTTGTTGCTCATTTTGGATGAAAATTCCATCAAATGGATATGAAGAGTGCTTTTCTTCATGGAGACCTATCGGAATAAATTTTCATGGAACAACCACCTAGTTTTGTGATAGAATCTACCTTGTTTTTTCTACTCAATAAGTAGCTTTATTGTTTGAAGCAAGTTCTTCGAGCTTGGTATGCTAAGTTTGGTAGATTATTTCTTTGACTTACTTTAGAATATTGTGAATCTGATCAAAACGTGTATGTACTCCATAGAAATGGAGACACTTTGATTTTTGTTGTATATGTATATGACCTTCTCATTACTGGAAATAATATTGATATCATTCTTAGATTGAAGAAACAACTTGATGACTCCTTTAGCATGATAGATCTTGGTACTTAGCATTATTTTTTGGATCTTCAAGTATTACCACTATGGGATGGTTTTTTCATTTATCAGTCTAAATATGTTGTGGATCTTTTGACACATTTTAATATGGCCAATTTTAATCCTTGTGATACCCCTTTTCAATCTAGAGTAAAGCTCACAAAAACATGTCAATATCGCAAATTCGATGCTACACTTTATTGAAAACTGGTCGACAATATTATTTATCTTATTCATAGTCAACCTCACACTTCCTTTGCTATTAGTGTGGTTTCTCTTTTTATGGAGGGTCCCAAAGAAATCCATTGGAAATAAGTCAAATGAATTGTATTCTATCTCAAAGGTACAACTCATTTTGGTATCAAGTATTTTCAAAGTTAAATTTGTTGGTCGGCTTCACCGAATCCGACTGGGCTAGCAAAAATAATGACTGAAATTCCACTTATTTATATTTGTTTTGTCTATTGGATTGTTGGTGTGATCGCGCAAGAAACATAAAGTAGTATCATTTTCAACTACATAAGTAGAATATCGTGGAATTTTTCAAGAAGGTACTGAAGTAGTATGGATCCGCCAACTTCTGGGTGAAATTGGCCTTCATGTTCAGACCTCGACTACAATCTACTATGATAATCAAAGTTTCATACAAGTTGAAAATCCTATTTCCCACAGTAATATGAATCATTTTGAGCTCCATGCTCACTATTTGAGATAGTTGGTTCACGAGAATGATGTCTCTCTTGAATATTGTAGAACAGATGATCAATTTTATAATATCTTCACTAAACCCTTATATGAATATATATTTATCAAGATTCATACAATGCTTGGGATTCAGGAAGATGCATTTATGGGGGTTTGTAAATATGACGTAATTGTACCTCCTAAATCTCCAGAGATGCATATTGATGGGGGGGGGGTGTTGGAACATCAAGTGTTGATGTTTCATCACACTTCAGTCCAATATGCATTGTGATGTTATTATCACAATGCATGTTTCTTAAGTGTTGTAACAATGTCTTTAGACACCACATTTTTGTTCAAAATTTTGTATTCCCTCCTTGATTATCTATATGATTTTTTGTCTATTTCATAACAAGTTCCGCCCCTTTTTCCAATAGTTTGGGTACTCAATTGGATGATAGTTTATCTTATACGATGGGAAAACATATATTATAAATAAATTTCTAGAAGGATATCTTCTTTTTTTCATTTGATAAACATACACATATGGTCATGTGGTTTTCCTTGGATGAATGGTGGTATAACACATCCTTCCATACTTCATAAAAAATTTCCCCATTTATAGAAATTTATGTATATCATACTCCATCCATCGCATCACCCTTTAAAGGTACTACAAAGGTTCAATTAGTGGAGGACCACATAGTGAACAAATAAGAGGTTTTCAAACTATTGAAGGACAACTTGGTTATGGAAAAAAATAGGATGAAACAACAGGTTGATAAGCATCACAATGAAAGGGAATTTGAAGTGGGGGATTGGGTATTTAAGAGGTTATAACCATATAAATAGATGTCCCTCAAGAAAAAAATTAAGTACAATAAATTAGCACCCAAATATTATTTCCCCTATAAGTTTTTTCAAAGGATTGGAAGTATGACTTACAAATTGGAGTTTCCTCCATCTTCCCATGTACATCTAATCTTTCATTTTTCTTTCTTAAATAAGGTAATTGGTAACAAGATCTGAGTCCAAAATATTTTAGTAGATATTACTGAATAAGGGAAAGTCACACTAGAAATAGAAACAATCCTTGAAACAAGGATTAGGTAGCTAATAAATCGATCAATTACAGAGTACCTCATCAAATGGAAGAACCTACCAATGGAATAGGTGACATGGGAAGATGAGTTCTTCATGCAAAAACACCATCGGTTAGTCAATTGTTGAAGAATTTTTTTTTTTGAAGGGGAGGGGAATGCTAATCCTTAGACAAAGCCCCATGTTATGTATGAAACCCTTTAATAATCCCTAGATATTGTTCAATTATTACATTTCTAGTGTTATATTTCTATGTAGGATAGAACCCTTTATTGTACCCTTTTTCTTCTATATATACCAAGGAGACCTAGTCTTAGGATCATATTATATCATCTGATATTGTATTCTGAATTGGATATATTGTAAAAAGAGGTTCCCCCCTCAAAGTTGTTAGGTAGCTAGAGAGGTAGTATGGGGGCCCAGAGGGCCCATAGTGATAATAGTGGAGGCCATTCAATGTAAGGTGGCATAGGTCCACTATATTATTAAATAAGGCCCACTATGGTATTTAGATATAATAAATGGGTAGTTAGATATAATAAATGTAAGAGGACTTCTTAGAAGGTTCTACTTCTAGAAGATTCCTCCTCTAGAATGTTCTTAGGTGATGGTAGCACGATATAAAGAGGTTCAACCAATGTAATGGGACATGAAGAAAAATATTGTATTTTGAGCTGAATCTCATTAGGAGGTTTCCTCCTCGAAGAGGCAAGTGAACATGAGAGGATCCCTTCCATAATAGGATCCATTGTATGGTGTTTCCCTACCTCAAGAGTTTGGTAATAATAAAGTGTGGTTTCTTCTAAATCTATTCAGGTTCTTAACAAGTGGTATTAGAGCACTTTCCTTGGCATACATTGTGGGAAAATATTTTTTATTTTTGCAGTTTTTTTTTTCAGAGAAGAAAAAAGAGGGCCACGACATTCCAAAAAATTTTGGTATATTTCTGTGCAAAATTTGCAGAAACAAGTTTTATTTCTGTAACAGTTGGAGGCCGAATTTTACCAAACAAATTTTAGATCTGAGTTCCTCTCACAATTTCACCCAATTTCAAAAAACAAATCAGCCGAAACGGAGTATGAAAAGTGAAGTTATGAGCATTTTAAATTGAGCAGTTTTTTAGGGGTTTTCCAGAAAAAACCGTGATTTTTTGTCGTAACTTGTTGTTCTATTTTTTGGATTTTTTCATGATGGGTGTGTGACTAAGGAACTCATAGGGTGATCAGATGTTTGTTTCCTCTCAAACCCTCAAAGAAATTCTACAAATAACTGAAACATTCAAATCCCAATTGTATGACACATTGGATGCTATATTGCATGACCTTGCAGATGGCCTCAATGATAGTTTTCGTAGTATTCAAGATTCATTGGATAACACGTAGGAGATATTTATTATGGAAGACATCAAAGATGAATATAATTAAGAAATATATGCTTGGTATGATTTTGAGGCCGATTGTGATGATTGGTATATGGATAGTTGTCATTTCTGGGATGACAACCACTTTCATATTTTATTTGATGACTCTAATCCACCTTCGGTAGAGAGCATCAATGTGAAAAATAGAGAGCCAATGATTATTACCAATGTCCATCCTGCATATTCTATAGTGGTATTATTCCTTCCAGATTCTTCTACGACCCTTTTCCACTATGTGGATGGATCTTCTTATTTGGATCCACATGATAGGTGTTAGCCTTTGGAGCATCATTTTGAGTTGGTTATTGGGTTCCAAAATATTCCACGGGGAGTTCACATGGGCACTTGGACATGGGACCCAGGCTTACAATGGTGGTTGGACTACTTCAGCATGGTGGCTTTCCTTTCTACATGGGACCTTGGTTCTCCAATCTTCTTCAACATTATGGTAGTCAATTATCCATATGACCCTGGTATATGGTTGTACATCAAGCGTTGAGGACAATGCTTTCATAAGGGGGATGAAATGTTAGGTAGCTAGAGGAGTAGTATTGGGGGGCCATAGGGCCCATAGTGATAATAGTGGAGGCCATTCGATGTAAGGTGGACTAGGTCCACTATATTATTAAATAAGGCCTACTATGGTAGTTAGATATAATAAATGGGTAGTTAGATCTAATAAATGTAAGAGGACTTCTTATAAGGTTATACTTCTAGAAGATTCCTCCTCTAGAATGTTCTTAGGTGATGGTAGAACTATATAAAGAGGTTCAAGCATTGTAATGGGACATAAAGAAAAATATTGTATTTGGATCTGAAGCTCATTAGGAGGTTGCCCCCTCGAAGAGGCAAGTGAACATGAGAGGATCCCTTCCATAATAGGATCCATTGTATGGTGTTGCCCTACCTCAAGGGTCTGGTAATAATAAAGTATGTTTTCTTCCATCTTGTTTTGTGGATCTATTGTGTATTCAGTACTTGTGGTGATTATATTTGTAGATCTATTCAGGCTCTTAACATAAGTGGACTATATTCATTGACTTTTTCTCAATTTTAAGGTGTTGGATCATAACATTTCTTACATATCCACTCTCTTGAGTTGTTGCTTTTATTTTTTTGAATGTGATCTGATACCAAATTGAAGAAGGTATTTTTTGCGTGAAAAGGCCATTTTCAAATTTTGCCAACATTTTGGATAGGAATTTTTGGGTGCCAATGATCTCAACTCTTAATGTATGAATTTATTGGATATTGGATTAATTGTTGTTATTTATTTCTTGATATGTTGTGATGTTCAAAAAGGTTTTTGATTGTAAGAAAAAATATTTTTACTTAGTATTAAGCTTCAAATATATGTTGCAAGGTTAAAAAATGGCCTCTTCAACAATTTATAGATGGATTCTAGTGTAAAATAAACACACAACCATTATTATCATCACAAGTTTTCAAATTCCTATAACATTATATTTTGCATCTCTAAATCACAATAAAACAAAAAATATACCTGTTGTAGTAAGGATAAGAAAAATGACACAAATGGTCCTACTGTAGTGTATCTTGTATTTTTTTTTATTTCCCTTTTTTGTAATATCCTATGAGTTTTTTAGGTTAGCACATTGTTGGTGTGTGCACAATTGTAAGATCCTAGGTTCAATTTATCTTAACCAACAAAAACCTTCAGACATCGACCCTTTCAGAATCACCTACATGTAAGTGAAGTCTCACCTGAGGCATCTATTAGGATTGAAGGAATTGGTTTCTGTCGTAGTGAGGGAATGGGAGGTGATCATCCTTTTCATTCTTACTTATCTATTATGTGTGCATTATTCTATATTTTCTCTCCTTAGGATATTTAGTGAATTCAATTATGTATTACCATTATACTTCAGATTGCAACATAAACCAATTATTGTAACATCCATAACTTATTGCGTAATGATCACACATAAGATAAATCTAGTGTGACCTGCATCAAGAAAGTATCCATGATCAATCACATAAAAGAAAAATAAACATAGTAGTTAACGTGGTTCACCCAAATTTGGGCTATGTCCACAACAATTTTCTTCTTTATTATTCCTTATATAATTGTCTCAGGCTTGGGAATTGTTCTTAAAAATGACACATCATGCTATGTTTTCCTTCATCTAGCCCAGTTGCATTGCAGTGCAAGCCTCTATCTCTCTCTCTCCAACATCTACTCAACATTCATATATAAACTCTTGTATCTAACAAAACTATTCATAAATATCGACTAATCGAAACACTTATTCTTCAAACCTATTACATATTTATACAGGAATTGTAGGGCTTAAAACCATAATTTTCTCACCCCAAAAACCCTACTACAATTCATGACAACTCAAGTTGACTTGTTTATTGGGATTACTTTTCCTGCTTTTTCGTTTGCATGCTGATTTTGCACTTTGGCTATTGTTCTTCCTACTTTTTCACGTATTTCTATCTTTATCACATCAGTATTTAATCCTTCCTTTTGACCTGATTTCTTCTCTTACTTTATTACCCGCTTTATTTCTCAGTTTCACACTCCTAAGTCCTACCTTCTTCTTCTTCTTCTAATGTGCACATCTTCCATACTTAGGATTTTCATGAATATTATTTCCATAATGCTTGTCTAGCATGCCCCCAACACTCACATGTGGATCGTCTTGAGACACTTAGGCCTGTTGCACACTCCTCCTTTCTTGGATGAACCTTTGGGAGGTGTCCTTAGCTATCGTAACTTTATTTTTATCTATTTTTCCAAAATTTATTCTACACCCTACACAGTAAGGGTTGTTATATTTTCTTTTGTGTCATGTGTTGCTTGCTTCAAGTTACCCTAGATTGGTACCCATTCTCCTATCACCTTGATTTATTCTTCTTGCAATGGTCCTAAGTGTTTCTAAAGGATTGTTACGAGGAAAAATTCTCTATGGCTAGGGTAAACCACAACAGGCGAAAACTACTGCAGAAATCAACTCTATCCCAAAAACATGCTATATAAACCAATATGCAAGAGAGATAAGAAAGAGGCCTACCTCGTCCAAATGTTCGATGAAGTCCACCATTGAGAAATTGAACCCAAATCTATATACCTACAACTAGTTCTCAACAAACAAGCAAATAAAGCATATGGTTATAATATAAAAGGTTAGCACATTAGATATCATAATACATTAATATACATAACAAATACACCCATGGATAATAAATCATATATTTGCAAGATATCAATTAGATGGGAAAGGAGTATTTTTATTAATAAATGATTAGCATAAGAGAAAATATTATAGACTTCCATGTCGGAACGATTCGGAACCGAGAAACTAAGTTCCTTCCAGCTAGGCCTCCACCACTTCAATCCTCCACCAAAGGCAAGCTCATAAGAGAGAAATAATGAGGTTCTCAAGCAATAAGGGAAGAGCTTGGGGGATGAACATTATGGTCAGCCTTAAAGGACAAAGGGATGCAGACTCAATATGAAGTAAATAATTTCTCTAGAGTAACTTTTCTCTCAAAGTTGAATTCTTTCTCTTCTTTCCATAGCTAGGAATTGGCCCATCTATAGCCTTCAAAATGGAACTGAATGGCTGAGTTGGAACATTTCCAGTATATGGAAGGCCAAGGATCATAGATCTCCTATCGTGACATGGAAACCCAACATTAATTTTCATTTTCTGGCACAAATCCTGATGTACATGGGATGTAGTGGAGTGGCCTGCGTATACGCATGTTATATAGTGTGAAAGATGCGTACATGTGGAAAAATATTTATTTTTGTCTCTGGATTTTATCAATAGGGAAGATAAGTCTGCATAGGGAAATGGAATAAGGCCCTTTGTGCAAGATTGCATAGGGTGAGGAAAATCTTTCTATAACAGATGTCACTTAATGTGTGAGGTCGGAGGAGTGTCTATGATGGCTGAAATACATTATAAACAACCCAGAAGTGGAGTGGTAGGGAACCAGTTGGACGAACTAGTTGCTCATTACATTATGTACTGACTTTTCATACATGGCTTCCATGTGGAAATATTCCAAACAAGTGTTTGTGGCCATGAATAGGAAAATACAAATGCGGTTACATGCCAATAGTTGTCATAGTCACGAACAAGGCCGAGTAGAACCAGTCTTAAAACCAATCTAAATATATCTGTATACCATGGAGTACAATGTTATCTCCCATGATCAATGAAGTCATATAGGTATTGGTCCAATGAAAAGGAAGCAATAGCTTAGGAAAGCTGCAGCCACATAGTGATGTATTCAAGTCTTCTACACAATCTTCCAAGGGTGCAAGTCTACATCATGTGAATAAAGGAGTTGAGGTTGAACACAATGAGACATTGTTTGATTACCGATCATTGAGGTATATTGTTAACAAACACGAGACGACATAACGATAATGAAAGTAGGTATCAAGGCACTGAATACATTCTTACAAGTGTGAATAGAGGAGTCAGTGTCGAACACCTAAAGAATCCATCGATCAAGAGACATTGATGTATTCCCAACTATCGATGGCAAGAGAGCCTGCCACTGATGACTGCAAGATTCAAGGTACTCATAAGACTCTGGGTCCCGATTCCAGAATAAATGAGCTGAAGTCGATGGAAAGAGACCCATTGAAAGGAGAGCATTAAGCCATCTATCATCAGTCAACACAAGGTACAAATCAGGAGCTTCATGATTTGGTGGAAATCAGATGAAGAACATGTTCACGAACCAATGACCCTGTGCATCTTTTGCATGTGCCAAGTGAAAGCGGTACACGAAAAAAACCCTCTAAATAACAGCCAATGATGAAAATTGCTGACAAAGGTGAGGAAACCACCAATAAGGCTAATGGAATCCAATACACTGCATGAATCCCAATGTGTGAATAAATGTATTTCTATTGAACACAAGGGAAACCACCCAGTCAACGATCAATGATGAAATGTCAATTGTTGGGTTCAAGGTTACCTACCAATGATGAAAGTAGGGCCAGGGTGCATGATAGGACTTACAGTATCATGTGATTCTGAGACAAAATGAGGGTATGGTCGTCATGTAAAGTCAAGAGTTCTGAGTAGTGGCTGACATGGGTTGATAGACTTCCTTTGAACAAGAGCATGAGACATATGGAGGACTCCGGCAGCATAGACCCAATGCTGAAACCATGATATGCAGGAGGCATCAATGAAATTCTCTATAGGGACTGGAAGAGTAACCAGTTGGTAGAGAAGACTCTATAATGAGCTCAGCTTCCTAAGGCCATGCTAATCCCAAAATTATGATGATGAATAGACTCAATAAATTTTTGCTTTGTTCAAAGGCGACACAACTGCTGCCAACATAAGATAATACTCCCTTCCCACCCGTCTTTTTTTTTTTCATAGACAAATGAATGCTATGATACCGAGGAGGAAACAAGTGTCACAAGTAAGAAAAACTAGTTCCAGTAGTGGAACATACCTATACTCAATGCAAGGTTATGCATGTGGGAGATGGACACTCGGGGGAATGTTCCCTCCCAGGTATAGGGTGTCAAATTGAAAAGGATATAAACAAATCTCTACTTGGTTGAGGATGCAAAACTATTGAGGAAAATGATTTATAACACAAAGAGGGAACCGGCTATAGGATCAATACTGCAAGCAAGGGCATGAGATGAAATCACAACTTAACTCCAAAAAATGTCCTTTTTTATGAATTTTAGTCTACTTGGTGTCAAAAGGGGATAAACTTGTGCCAAATAGACGTCTTTTCAAATCCAATTTATGAGTGTGAAAGAGACAAGTTCACTCGACAATCTTTTCTCTTTTTGAAAACGAGTCGGAAAAAATATTAACTAAGACTCACGACCTTTCAAGTCGAATTTAACGAGTGTGAAAGGGACAAATCACTCGGCAATATTTTAGATTTTTGAAGACGAGTTGGAAAATAGCTTAAATTAAACTCATTTGGGAGTCCTCGGGGTATAAGGTTGTACATTTATGAGTGATAAATGAGGCTCAACATCAAGTCATGTACTAGCTATGAGGGACTCTCGGTCCTATGGAAAAAATATTTGCATGGGAACCAAGTGAAGTAGGAGATCTAACTAGGGCACCCATGTTTGCTAAGTCTCTACCACTTGCTAAAAACATGACTTATAGAAGATGGAACGTTCTGTGTAGCAACAAATGGGTTCATACCCAAGGCATAATATGTGACAGTTTATAGGATAATGCGAAAATGCATGATGGAATGGATACCTATCCTATATGATGGGTAATGAAAATACTTGCCCATGGTGACAAACGACCAACATAATGTTGAAATCTGCAAGAATCCCTAGTTAAAACTGCAAAAACCAACTCAATCCACCCTTGTATTAGTCCATTAGGTGAAAAAATGGACTAAAACTATAGAAAGTGGGTAAAAATAGTTTATAAATAGTAACAAAAACAAAAATTACTATACCATTTTGATTTTTTACCCAAATAGTGCAACCTAGACCAAAATACCTCCAAGATTCAAATGGTGATTGTGGGAGCGTCAGACAACGAAACTAGCAACCGTTTGGACCAGGTAAATCTACTTTCCTTCCTCTTCATTTCCAATGGATTAAATTTTTGAATTAGGTTCCAAATGTTTAGTTGTTGAGGGTGCAAAATGTGAATTTCGGTGTACGTGGGTTGTCTTCAATCGGGTTGCGTATACGATGGGTTATATGCACCTGTGAAAACTACAGGGCACATATAAACAACCCTATACGTGATTGTAAGCTAAGTGTCTAGCGTACAAGCACACAAACAATAAGTTTTAAGGGTTCTAAGTCAATTTTTTATTTTTCCTTGGCAGGATGGTTCTTGAATGGAGAGAAAGAGAGCACGAGGAGGTCGATGCTACTGTAGATTGAGATTTGGGGGCCCAAATGGCCTTAAGGAGATGTGGCTTGTATAAATTTTGGGCGCTCAAAGGAATGAGATCCCAGGTGAGGTTGCTTGAGATGCTTGTGGGTTATTGGGACCTTGAGAGTGAAAGCTTCAATATCGATGGAAAACCATTGAGAATTGAAGAAGAGGACATTTACTTTTTGACTGGTCTATCACGTTGGGGAGAGGTTGTAAAGCTCAAATTATGGGGAGTAGGGAGAGGAATGAAAATAGAGGAGTACATCAATGCCCACTCTGTATCAGGGACTCCTAAGGTGGGGAGTCAACTCCCTATCCGAGCAATAAACAATCTCAGTCTAAAGATTATTGTTCTTGTATTGACTAGGATCATAGGTTAGGCCTCGTTTCAATAGGCATCAAGGCTGCTCATGTTCTATGAAGTGCAATGTATGAGACCCACAATATATGACCGGTGTATCTCACTACTGGAAATATGAAGAGCTAGTTGAAAGAGTGAAAATAGGGGAGTAAGAAGAATTTTGGGCTTGCCTCTATCTTATGCAGTTTCTTTTTTGAGAAGGTTCTAGGTTTGGGTCATAGAGTCGAGATTCGTTTGAGAGGACCTCGCGATCCGTCCATGGCACGATGGACTGAGGTAATGAGGTGGCAGGGAGGAGGTAGGGCACTGATACCCTACAACGAGGATTTCTTCTACTAGTGGCAACGACATGTCATTTCCCTAGATGACTATCCCTATACAAGGATAGACTTCTGAGGAGATCCAAACATGCCACTTCCACCAGGGTCCACCTAGAGTGACATAGGTATGTCAAATATTTGTAAATATTTCATTTTTTTTGTATTTTTGTATAATAAAACAAAAATATTTTTGGATGGTGCTTAAGTATTAACTAGACACTTGTGTAATGTAGACGTGGGTCCACGATGGTTGGAGGGGTTTCCTTGACATCGATGGAGGAACCAGGGAGATGAGGTAATGAGAGGAGAATCTGAGAGTGTCTTACAAAACATGCAGGGAAACTTGTCTCGTTTGACTCATAGGATCCCCATGGTTCAGGTAGAGGATCCACTTGAAGCCATGCAGGGACAGGTGGTTGGTGTACCCAGAGCATGGGTGCGACTCTTTCAATGTCTTGCAAATGTCATAGTTTGTTAACATGACACACATCCAGGGCCACATGCATAGATTTCATGGATATTGTAGTATTGGATGTATGTGTGTATTGAGGGTATTAGCCCTAATTTTGTACTATAAACACCATATTTTTTGAAATATATAAAAAGGGGTCTTCGACTTTACTTATATTTTACAATGTGTACATTGATGAGATGGTTTTCTTTGCTTTTAATTATGTGACAAATGCCAATATAAAATGAAATTAGCATAAGCATCAGATACATGATTATAACTCCTAGGAATGTGATAATATGTAATAAAATCAAACTGTCGTTCTAAAATACATACGCGTAGTAATCGACGGACTAAAGTAGGTTCACGCACGTGGTAACTTTCGTGCAAATGAAATACTACTAACTGGGAATTCAGGCGAACTTCTAAATAACGAATACCATGTGAGATAGCATCGCGCAAAAGTTCTATAACGAGTTATATTCAGACACATTGTTCGAGGATGGCCTTAGGAATATGCCACCTGAAGACACCAGTAGACCCTCGGGTGAGTAAACCACCCAAGCGAAGGAAGCCAAGTTCCGTGTATGATGACTAGCCCCATTTGTGAATCCTAGGTAGACCAAAGACTCCGTTGACATCTGCCAACAAAGGGAAAACTCGATAAGCAAGATGAATACAAAAAGAAAGGGAAAATATATATACACTAAATTACATTTAGTATACAAAGAGTTCCACCAAAGCTTGGGGCTCAAGTGTAATATATTTTCAAGTATAGCTTGTTTATGGGCTCGACCAACTTATTCCCTTCATAATTTTCTAACTCATAGGCTCCTTTTTATAGAACACGACACACGATATAAGGACCGTGCCACATGGGTTTGAACTTGCCTGCCCCCAGTGGTTCTTTGGCTTGATCACAGAAGAGGAGAAAGTCACCCTCAGCGTACAACTGAGGATAGACATACTTATCGTACTAGACCTTGACACATCTTTTGTTCACCTCGATAGCCATAGGGGCGTCTTGAGGCTGCTCATCAAGACTCTCTAGGTGTATAAGGCATCATTCAAGATCGAAAGTTTCAGGTAGGAGAGCGACTACCAACTTAAGAAAAGGGATTTCACATTCAATCGGTAAAATTGACTTGACACCGTGTACTAACTGGAAAGGGGAAAATCCAGTGGCGGTGTTGACCGAGGTTCGGTATGCCTAGAGTGTGGGATATAGCATGATGTGTCAGTTGAACTTACTTTGACTGAATTTTTTTTGAAAAATGGTCTTGAGAGACTTGTTGATGGCCTTTACTTGTCCATTTTCTTGGGGGTAATAAGGAGAAGAATGACCATGCATAAACCCCAACTTAGATGCTGGTTATTCCAGCATTTCATTCTGAAAGTGACTGCCATGATCAGTGACAATCTCACTCGGGATACCAAACCAGGTGATAATTTGATTGAATATGAAGAAGGAGGCAGTCTTCCCATCGGATTCAACTGTAGGCATGGCCTCGTCCCACTTAATAAAGTAGTCAATGGCCATGATAATGTGTTGATGCCCCCCAACCGAAGTTGGGTTGCAATCTAAGAAGTCCACCCCCCACTTGGTGAAGGGACTGATGGTAATGACTGAGTGAAGAGGGGATGGATGCGAGCGCATTTTTCGAGTGAAAACCTGGCAGGGGTGAAACTTCTTAATCGCTTCAATGCAATCTTTAAATATCGTAGGCTAGAAATAACCGGCTCGCAAACGTTTTTGGGTTGTCACAAGCCCAGATAGATGACCACCACAAGCCCCACTATGGTAATCATTCAGGACAGACTCAGCCTCTCCATGAGTTAAACAACGATGCAAGATATTGTCTATTCCTCGGCGATACAACATGTCACCGATGACAGTATATTTTTTAGCTTGGTATCTTACACGTCGTCGGTCATCTCATGAGAGATGCTGAGGAAAATTCAAGGTTTGAAGATAGAGAAAAATGTCTCCATACCAGGGGTCGGATGATGAGACGAGAAAAATGTGTTTGTCCACAAACGAATCAACATGGATGACATCCTCATCTAACTATGGAAAATCGGATATTAACTCTGTGAAGACTAGTGATTTTTTGGATTTCGAGGAAGCGGAATTGAGATCAAACTCTTGTAAAATGTCAATATATTTATTATATTTTCCCCCTATGAAATGCTTGGTAAGGACATATTGAAATGGATTGACATTGACAACCATAGTAGTCTTGCAAAGTAATATATAGTGATGAAAATGTTGGACCATGTGAACATCTGCCAAAGCTAGCTTTTCAACATGAGAATAATTAAGTTTATGACTGACTAAGGTTCGACTAAGATAGTAGACAATGTGCTCGTGGACCTCATCTTCCTCCTGAACCGTAACCATACCAATCGTATCTTCAGACGTAGTGATATAAAGCAAGTAATCTCTATTGTAGTTAGGAGGCTTCAACATAGGTGTTGATACCAAGGATTTCTTCAAAGCATCAAAGGACTCCTAGGCTCCCTCATCCCAGATAAAAGGGGTGTCCTTCTTTAAGATACTCATGAAACCCTTAGTGATATGGGCATAGTTCACTATAAACCGATGAAGAAAGTTATCTTTCCCTTGTAAACCTTGAAGTTGTCTAATCGTGCGTGGGGGAGGCAATAAAATTATTGCCTCAACCTTTATTGGATCTACCATGTTCTAGGTCTCAGAAACTAGAAATCCCAAAATATGACCAGACTTAACGCAAAATATGCACTTGTGAGGGTTCAACTGGATTCTATAGTAACGACGTCTTTCAAAAACAAGTCGAAGGTGTATAGCGTGATCCGCTCTCTTGCGAGAGTGAGCAGAAATATCATTAAGGTAAGCTTCGACTATGTGCTTAAGATCGTGAAAATCGAAAGTCATGGCACATTGGAAGGTTGCTCCGGCATTTTTAAGGCCGAAAGGATTTTTCCGGTATGCAAAAGTACCCCAAGGAAAAACAAATTCCATATTGTGTTAATCCTCTGGTTTGATTTGAATTTGATTATACCCTGAAAATCAGTCCATAAAATAAAATACTTCGCTTCCCGCACACTCGTCTAGGATCTGATCAATGAAAGGTGTCGGGAAGTTGTCTTTAGGATAGTCATTGTTCAGGTCACTAAATTCCATACATACATGGATGGTTCCTTGCTTCTTATCCACAAGAACAAGGTTGGATACCCATTCAGTCAAGGGAACTGGGTAGATCAATCCAACATTAAGTAGTTTCTCCACCTATGCCTTAATAGCAGGGGCCTTCTGGGAGTTGACAACTCTAAGACGTTGCCAAACAGGTTTAGCATCTAGATAAGTTCTAATCTCATGTTTGAAAATATAAGGGTCGATTCCTAGAATCTCTTCATATGACCAACCAAATACATCTTGATATTCCTTGAAGAGTTCAATGTCGACCAGGATTTCTTTTGGTGAACAATCTGCATCGATATTTATGTTTTCAACCTTGCTAGGGGTATGAGAGATATCGATCATGATGGTAGGATAAATACTACCCATGTTTCCTTTGGCATAATATTTTGGGTATGTGTTATATTCTTTGCATGTGTGTGTGTGGGCATGCCAGATATGACAACTGCGTCTGGCGGTTTTTACTATTTTTAACGGTTTACTAAAAATAATCATGGTTTTAGGGATTAGGGTTTTGGTATCTATGGAATACCTAAAAAAATTGTATATATTGTATAGTGAATGGTGAAATTTGAGATAATGAATATAAGAAAGGTTTTCTCGATTGAGGGTTTCCGGTATAAATCTCTATGTACTATGTGAATGAGCCATTGATTAAATTATGTTTTGCTTAAGAATCTATATGCATTGCTTTACTTCACAGGTTTAAAACTTACATAAATTTCGTGCATATTAGGTGGAACTACGACGTGACCAACTATCTCACTCATAGTAGGTCAAAAGTCATCTTGTTCGATTCTCTCAAGATCTAGGAGAAAATAAGAGCGGTGATGCATATCATCCCAAGGTTTGTCAGAACCATTCATGGCTTCGATGATAGCTTCACCCGAAGGAAAAGTCTCATCGAGGAAATTGTGTGAACAAGAAAACGAAGTGGCCCACATGGGCTTAAGAACGGGATCCTCCTCTTCTGTCAGTGAGGGAATAGGATCAGGATTAGTGAAAGACTCAAGAAAAGCTTGATACGCAATCTCTGTTGCCGATAGTGGCATGGAAATTCCATCATACAACTGACCTTCACAAGATGAAGTCGGGGAAGGTAGGGTCCACAGATCACTAAAATAGGAAGTGAGAAAAAGAATGGACGTCCTTGTCGAGGTGGGACTACTGGACATGGCATAAACGTGGTGAATCAGTGTCGTGAAGTCGAAAGTATCCATAAGGGAAGAATCCATTCTGACGTTGATATTCTTAGTTGTCGGCTGAGAATTTTCTATCACAGGGATCGATGGTCCAATAGATGCATTAGGACTAGAGTACGCAAAGGATAATTGGTCAATCATCACGATCTTCCCTTCAAGAGGAAAACAAAGAGTACAGAAGAAAAATGATATGACGATGACCATAACATAGGTCCAATTTCATCCTAGTAACAAGTTATAATCAAGAGGAAAATCAAATACCTCTACCGTCTTCCCACCTAACTGGACCAGAAAGGCAGGAAGAATACTGTGAGGGTGGAAGGAATGACCGTTAAAAGCAGTCAACATGTTCTATGACTTGGAAAGAGTCAGAGAACTGAGATATTTTCAAAAGATTAGGGACATCACACATGTAGCATTGCCTTCACCAACAACCACATGTTTGATGGTATACTTTGAGTACTTCACATGGATTTGGAAATCCACATGGTAATACAAGCAAGGCTTCACATCTGTGTCATCAAACTTGATAAATTTTGAGCCACTGGGTTCTAGAGCTCCTAAAGAAAATAGTAAGGCATTCCTCTGTGAAGGACACATCTGGAGTACCTCCAAAGATGACATTGCACAAGGGGTTTGACCCAGGTCCTCAACAATAGAGTAGTTCTGGGTGGCTCTAGCATTTGTATTGTGGGTAGAGTGCTTGATTACTCCTTTTAGAATACGAGGTGGTGGCTCTGGTTTTTCAATTTGTAAGTTCATCTCCGGGGGAGGAGGAGGATATTCTAGACCAGGAATAGCTTGTGAAGAGATATAATCTCGTGATCGAGTGGCTACATGAACTTTCACATGGACTATATTGATACACAAATTGTCGTGGGTTTTGACTCCCACCAACCACATTTTCGGCATTTGAGGAGCTCGACGCCATGTGATGGTTATGTGGGAATGAATTTTTCAGCCGACAGGCAACAAAGATAAAAGCCTTGCAGCTTCTGCAAGCTTGGGGCATAAATGGGTAAGGTGATCATCTGTGCAAAGCTTACATGGAAACTTCACCTTATGTCTTTCTCATTTTCCCTCTCCAACATTATCATTCGTCTTCTCATTATTACCATTTTCTTTAGGTTTATTACCATTTTTCCCACCCTTATGAGTATTACATCCTTTCTTCTTATTCCCTCCTGGTTTTTGGTTACCATTTAGGTTGGCCGACGATTGCACATAATGTACATCCACCGAATGAGTGGGGTTGGAAGACATAGAGGAAGCTGGCCTCCCTGTAGACTGGTTTAGCGACAACTCTTTCATATGGCTTGTCACCAAGTATGTGGAATTTACATTGGTGGTACCTACAATATCATCGACATGAGGTCTTTTCTTTTGTATAGGGTCGTAAGTTGATCGTGGTGCATTCAGAAGAAGGTGGTACAACATCCTATACTGAGCATATATCAAGTCTAACTGTTGGGCTCTAAAAATTGCTTCTTCCTCAGTGGTAACCCTCGAAGTAGCAACGTCCTTCGAGATAGGAGCATGAAAATACTTAAGGAACCATTATAAAAGAAAGATCGGGGGTATATGGGTCTTAATCAACCTCTTCCATCTATGCCACTCCTAGATATGGTCCGATATATGAGTGGCAGTATCCTAGCATAAAGTCGACAACAATTCTAGGCCAACATCATAACAAATGGGAAACTAGAAGTGGTTAAGGAAAACCAACACTAACTGACTAAAATTCCCATATTCCCCCTCGGTAGCTCAATATACCATTTTGCAACAACTTCAATGAGGGTGCGTTGAAATAATATTAATAGAATAGAATCTTCATTAAGGGAATTCAATGAACACCAAAATTGAAAGGTAGTGACATGATCACCAAGATCCTCTCCATTCTTACCCTCAAACTTTTGGATGTCCAAAGGAAGGCTGGTGGGGATGGGGGGCCATGTAGGATCATGACTCACAGGTTTGTTCATTAACTTAGACAAGTCTAGTAGATTAAGCATGGCTAGAAAAGGGAGACAGTGTTGCAGCATCTGGCCCCAAGCTCCTGAGAAAGATTGTTCTTGAGAAATTGTAGCCCATTTAGGGTTCTAGTAAGCACCATGTCCCCGTCCGGGGTTATAAGGTCCTCCTCCAGGCTGATTCATAAAAGGTTGGTTGGGCATCATTCCAACAAGAATGTTCTATTGGGGGTTATAAAAATTTCCCCCAGCCAGATTGGATACGAGTTGGGGGTTGCCCAAATTGCGAAATGGACCTCCTCCAAGTGGGAATCCAAAGGATAGATGTGGATTCATCATGCAAAACTTATTGGTCAAAATATTCACCGAGGAGGTAGGGTTATAGGATGAAACTTGAACTGAAGCTTGTCCTCTAGGTTGGTTGTTCCACCCAGAAGCAAGAGGATTGGACCTGGGATTAAACGCAGGGAAGCCTCCCATATTAGGATTCGTTTGATGGATTTGAGACCCACCAAATGAAAAAGGAATGTAAGGAGGTGTAGTGCCCCCAATCCCAATGTTATCATTAAGGCCAGCAGCTAGGATGCCATTAAAAAACTGTGACATAAAGTTGGGCATACCATAAGAAAAAGGACTAGAATCCATAGGGATGGAATGAACATTATAGCCCGGTGAGTGACCAAGAGACCCAAAAGGGTTTGAGGTGGTAGCTTGAGCATTTACAATAGGCCGAGCCATAGTAATGATAGGTGCCTCAGTCACTACAACCATTGAGTTTGCAGGAGTCGAAGGGGTGCCATTAACTATAGTGGGTGTGGGAGTTGAAGGGCTCCCAGTGTTCTGAAGACTAGGTTCAATACTCATCCTTGTATAATCACAAGTCTGGACAGTGCATGTGTGTGTACCATGCCTAATAACTCTATGCCTTTTAGAAGGCAAAGACTCGAAATCCGATGGTAACTGTAATAAGCGACAAGATCGGCGGGGAGGCTGGTCTGACTCCACGATGACTTAAGACTCTAAAGATAAAAAAATATATATCCTAAATCCAACTAGTAATCAAAGAGAACACTAAAAGTCAAATGGCCAATATGCATACAAACGGGGTAAAGTGGTTGAGTGGCTTCCCTCCCTAAAGAAGGTATGTCTCACCCAAGAGGGGCCTAAGACTCCCTGCTAAAGATCAAAGGTAACATAATCAATTATAAGGGCCCTTGTGGGCTTAACAACCAGTCGGTTAGATCCCCCTAGAGAGGTAATCCTCCATAAAGGTTGTGTTTTGTCCGACCCTTATCTAACCCAGGGTACCTGCAGGCAAACCCCTGGAAGTAGCCTATGAGACACCTAAGTCAAGAAACAAATAAACCATTGTATAACCGATGCACAAGTGAGAAGTCGTAAGTCAGGTCCACCGTATGGGAAGGGTAGCAAATCCCTAAACCTTGAATGAACTGCCTCTCATGGAGGTAAAGGCACTAGCAAGATCCCAAGATACGAATAGATCCCCAGAAATATCTCTAATGCTAGGAAGGTATCGAGGGGATATCCCTTCAACCGACTTCGCACAACCTCGTGATTGACTCCGATGTGAGAGGAGCCTCCTGATATTACCAATTATACAATGAATTTCTCCACTCCCTTTCTTAGGCACATATGTTGATTTAATTGCCTTGGAGAAGTTTATTCACAAAATCCTATTCCAAGGCACTAAATCCTAAGCTAGTTTGTGCACCGTAGAAAATAAAATTGCAAGTAATCAATTTTAAATTATAGCGTTAATTTTAGTGGCTGTGATTACTCAAAAATGTATGGTAGTGAAACTCATGATGTTATGACTCTCCAAGAGAAGTAAATATGAAAATAATGCAAAGTCCTAACTTTAACATTCAATGAATGATATGCTTCTAATAACAAATGCAATTTTCAATTTCAACTCTGCAATTCTGAAGTAAAAATGCAATCTTTCACTATATGCACTAAGATAATGCCAAGGACTCAAAAGACAACAAATGCCAAGCAACACAAAACGCCTATTTTTTTGTATTTTCAATATAATAAAAATGAAAATGCATGGACTAAAAAGTAACTTGATGTATAATTCTACTTTGTATAAAAACATATAACTCAAGCAGGATACTAAGCAACAAAACTCCCATCCCAATGTCTAAGGACAATAAACAATGAAAAGGTGATGAGAAAGACTCCGCCCAAAAATTCAACCAAAGATAGATTTCTTGTCATCCCACAAGCACTTAATAGGCATTATAGAGACCCAAGAAGGCTCAACAAACATCAAATCCCACCCAACAATCACCAGACCAAGAAAACAAGCAAGAAGAACTAATGTACATGACTGTTTCGACAAACAGAGTGTATATACTCAACTTGTAGTGGGACAACTTGCGTATGTATGTGATTGTCAGGGAAAAAAACACGTATATGTTTCAAAACAAGGCCAAGCAAGGGATAAAAGATGAAAACTCAGACCTGGAGAGAATAGGAGCTATCAAGAAGTGATGCAACAAGAAACAAAAAATAAACGAGATCAATCTAAGGAGAAAAGTACTCCAAACCCTAAGAAAGAAGATTCAATCGCCAGTATGGTCACCAATTATGTTACGAGGAAAATCTCTCTATGGCTAGGGTAAACCACAACAGATGGAAATGACTGCAGAAATCAACTCTATCCAAAAAACATGTTATATAAACCAATATGAAAGTGAGACAAGAAAGAGGCCTACCTCATCCAGATGTTCGATGAAGTCCACTTTTGAGCACTTGAAACCAAAGCTATATACTTGCAACTAGTTATCAACAAACAAGAAAAGCAAGCATATGGTGATAATATAAAAGCTTAGCACATTAGATAGCATAATCCATCAATATACATAAAAGATACGCCCATGGATAATAACTCATATATTTTCAAGATATCAATTGGATGGGAAAGGATTATTTATATTAATAAATGTTCAGTAGAAGTGAAAATATTACAGACTTTCGTGTCGGTACGGTTCAGAACAGAGAAACTATGTTCCTTCCAGCTGGGCCTCCATGACTTCAATCCTTCCAAAGGCAAGCTCATAAGAGAGAAACAATGAGGTTCTCAATCAATAAGGGAAGATCTTAAGGGATGAACATTGTGTTCAGACTTAAAGGACAAAGGGATGCAGACTCAATATGAAGTAAATAATTTCTCCATAGTAACTTTTCTCTCAAAGTTGAATTCTTTCTCTTCTTTCCATAGCTTGGAATTGGCCCATTTATAGAATTCAAAATGGAACTGAAGGGTTGAGTTGGAACGTTTCCAGTATATGGAAGGCCAAGGATCATAGATCACATGTCGTGACATGGAAACCCGACATCAATTTTCATTTTCTGGCATAAATCCCGATGTACGTGGGTTGTACTGGAGCAGCCTGTGTATATGCATGTTGTATAGTGTGCAAGATGCATACATGTGGAAAAATATTAGTTTTTTTCTCTAGATTTTATCAACAGGGAAGATAAGTATACATAGGGAAATGGAATAAGGACCTATGTGCAAGATTGCATAGGGTGAGGCAAATCTTGCTATAACAAGGATCTTTTGTTGATCCCGCATATTTTCAACTTCCACGTATGACTTCGTCTATGCCAAAATGGTCGTCATTCATTCAACTGGTGGAAGTGTGTTTATTCTCTCTAAAAGGTTATGTGCCTTTTCCTATGCATCCAATAATTGTTCTTCCACGACATTCATTTATGGATATTCTACCATCTCTGTCCATATTTGCAGACTTTCCTCATAGAGTTTTGTGCATTCTTCCTCCAACTTATTGATGTTTTCTATGACTATCATCCTCGTTCTCTCTCTTCTTGATCTTTAGTCTAGTGGTGTTCCCAATGTACTGCACACTTGTAGGTCCTCAATCCTCATGTGGAAGCCTTTTATGAATTCACCAATTTTCTAGACCTACTCTTCCATAGTAGCCTCTATTACTATTGGTGCCTATAATATTTCTTTGTACAACTTTTGGAAAACCATTTGTATGCGATGCGCCAACTACTCATCTTTGTCCTTCTCCTTCATTTCTTTCTTGAACTTTCCTTCGACCTCACATTTTCGTTCAATATGCTTTCGAATTCCTGCTCCACATCCCTCTTTTCTTGGAGAGAAATTGTGTATTTCTTCTACATTTCTGTCTTTTCCTATGAAACATTTATCCACTCTCTAGAAGCATAATCTACATGGAGTTGTAATTCCTACATGATACCTATTTGCAATCCTTGTAAAACAATTGTGGGAATCTATGAAATGACTAAGTCTAAGTGACTTAGTATTTGTATGTGTTCCTGCAACTCGAGTGTGGGGAACCCAACTTCATATGATGATATTTTTATCACTCTGCGTCCTTCAACTATTTGTGAGAAGTGATAAGTGGTAGTTTTTACTTCCCCCATCACCCCTATTGGTTGTCCTTCCATGGATCTTATGCGTGTTTACAAGCTTACTATTTCCAACCATTGTTGCAATTCAGTCAGTTGCTCTTGCATCTTCTTACCAATTTCTTCCTGTTGTTGCATCACTTGATGAACTACCTCCTTAGTGTAATCCTTTACTTGCCACCCAATTCAGTCCATGTCATCATTGATCACTGTATAAACAGTCAATTCCTTGTGCACTTTCTCCTTCTTGTGCGCACTTCAGGTTGGACTCTTTCCCTTATCCTTTCTTTTCTTTCCTTTATCGATCACTACCTATTGTGTTTGTTCTTTCAATGGTGGAGTCTCTGGTACATCCCTTGCTCCATTGCCTTGACCATATTTTTTCAATGGTACAGGCTCCAGTACATCCCCAACAACATAACCATTTTTTGATGTGTACGTGGTTGTAAGACCCTAGATTCGATTTATCTTAACAAACAAAACCCTTTAAACACTGGCCCTTTAAGCATCCCCTTCATGCAAGTGAAGTCTCACCTGCGGCATCTATTGGGGTTGTAGGAACCAAGTTTTTGTAGTAGTGAGCTAATGGGAGGTGATCATCCCCTATATCGTAGTGTTTCTCTGCCTCTTCATTATCGGGTTTCTCTGTATCAGTTTCATCTGCAGGGATCTTCCAATATGGGTCCCAATCCTGCATGATTAGTTGGATATCCTTTTCAGTAACCTTATACTTCATCTTGAACCACTCCTCTCTCGAGTCCTTCTTTGCCTGTACATATATATGATGTCCATCTGCTCGAAACTGTGTGACTGGTGCATATGCTTCCACTAGTTGTGGTGTTATGTGCGAGATGTATTTAATGAAATGTCGAATCCTTTCAGCATAGAGGAAAAATTCTACATTGATATTTATTTGGTGTTGTTTATTTGTTGTATACCAAAATTTCAGGTATTTTTATTCTAAACACGACTTCCCCCTTAGACCCAATAATTGTGATTCCTCCAGTTCTTCCCATGCTATGAATGTAAGAATTATTAGAATCCATGGATAATGGAAGTCCATGCCTCTATCTTTTGCATCGAAGTAGTCAATAATAATTTGGTTTAATAGGAAGGGTTCCTATCTCATTGAAGTCCCTTCCACACACTTGTATGTCACTTCTATCACCCTTGTTGGCACTTGGTCCTTCTTTCATTTTCATAGAATTTTGCTTGCTAATGCTTATTTCAAAAATATGATAGTTGGGTTGCATATGCTTGGCACATCAAGGTCGCACACCCCTTTAATTGTGTGAAATTTGTGTTTCATGGCCTCTGACAAGGGCTTGTCTATCTTTATGTTGGAAAAGATCGAGGTGGGGTCTTCCCCTAGTGTTGGTAAACCGCTAATTATTGTATTTAAGTATGTGTCTATCGATATTGGCCTATCCAGCCACATGTATCCTCCTTGCATGTAATATAGGATCAACTTAACACATGCATTGATTTTGTTGCTTCATCCTAAGTGTGGGATGTCAAATAGGTTGAGTGGGCATGCTCACTCCATTCCTATGGCCCATAATTGGGGTACATGTATGCTCTGGTTTGTTTTTGGGTCTACTTTCAACTCCAAATAGCGGTGGGGCGCTAGTTCGGGAAACTTCTCCATTTATGTAATTTCATGGTATGAATATTTAAGTTGTGGCACCTTTCCCAACATATCGTCTTTGATGATGACCCCTTTTGGTATGTCGGGCATCACCAATATGTGGTTAACATTATTCGACACTATCAATGATGGGGAATCATATTTTCATGGTGGAATGTAATCACAGGGAAACGTCGACTACGAGGATGATGTTGTTCTCGGAATCTCCTCAACCTCCAATACCTATGGTCCTACTGGTGTTTCCTTTGTGCGGGCATTATTTGGTATGGGAACGGGTTTTTTCAGTGGTGCCATTGCTGTAAACCCCCATAATCCTTGACAACTGCTTCAACTGTATGTTGGCTTTGTTTCACTCTGGTTCACTCTAGTTCACTCTCACTGGCATGCAACTCATAGTAACAATAATTCAAGCTTAGAAACCCTCAACTGTTTTTTTTCCACTATTCTAGTTGCTCATGTCTCTTTGTGGCTTAACTAATTTGTCCAATATGCCAACGGGGTTGATGAATGGTTAAATAAATGTGGCTTTATTACCAAATATGTCATTGGATGTTTTCCTTGTACTTCCAATATATCATGATTTCTGGCATCTTTTACCATTTAAGATTATACGATGTCTTTATGACCTGTCATTACCACTTTGTAGCCAGTTTTTACTTTATTTAATGCATTTAACGGTCTTGTGGTATTTTTCTTCTTTGTATTATTTTCTTAATCAGTGTAATCTCATCCTGATAGTGAGACAAGCATTCCTTCTTTCCAATTTCTTATGCCTTTATACTCTATAATATCCTTCTTTTTCTGTATCTACTTTTTATTTGGTTTTCTTCCTTTTTCTACTTTTATATGTTTTTCTGTGTTTAACCTCCCTACTATAGTACAATTACTGTAATATCCCTAAGGCCAAACCCAATTGTAATTGTAAATGAAAATGTACTTAAGTTGGTGAGTTGTCTGACATCATTTTTGTTATTGGATAAATCCGTAGGTGCGGACACTAACTGATCTCCCTAGATCCACCTGGATCTAGAACAAAACAAAACAAAACATGACTCTTTCCCTAGATTTTAACCATTGAATTAAATAGGAGGCAAGAACAAAGAACATACCTTATTGTCGCTTCCTATGGTCTTTGTTCCTCCCGCTTCACTCCAGTGCTCTCGTGAAGTCAAGACCAAGACAACACAAACCAACCAAAGTGATAGTAATATCATAAACTCAATATAAACCTATGTATGTGATCAAGGAATCATACAATAAAACATAACTAGATTTATAGGAAAGAATCATATTACCGTATTTTATTGAATGTGAAGGAGAGATTACAACCATGGCCTTGATGTTGCAAAGTCCCTTCCAACTGTCCTTTGTTCCCCACACACTTCCACTCCAAGAATTCTAAGAGCATATATATGGTACTACTCACAATCTATCTTGACAATGCCAATCTCAAAGCCACTGTAACCAAGCCAAATCTAACAAGCTCAAGAACCTCCAAAGCTAACCCAAGCTAACAAAGCTCAAGAACAAGAACCCACAAGCTAACTTTATCCATGAGAACTCCTCTCCTTTTATAAGTTGAAGAGGATAAGGTGAGGAGGTTAGGATGATCCCACTAAATCATGAAAGAGAGTAAGATCCAAACCATTCAGATGCCACCTCACCATGGAAGTTTCTCCTTCTAGAAGATTCGATAAAACACTATTTTTTCCCACGTGAAAGCATTCTCGCACCCTGCCTATAGAGAAGCCTGCGAACTGTTCGCACCCTAACTATGGTGAAACCTATGAGAATCAGTCATTCTTGCACGATAATACATAGGCAGCCTGTGAACTTCTCTTTTTACAGGGTTTTTCCAAAGGAAAATGCAACTTCTTTTCTCAGGAAAAGTTCTTCTCCCTTCTCTCTTCAGGAACTCAGGCCACTGACCCCTCTGAAGGCAACAGATAGGTTTACATCATTAACGGTCATAGGGATGACGAAAATAATGTGTAACAAAGAGCCCCCCAAAGTATGAAGTTAGAACATAGTGATAACTGAAATACTTTGTCGAGTGTGTGTAGGGAAGAAGGAACAGTCGGTCGAAAACATGCCAACAAACAAGGAAATACAGTACAATAATATATCATCACTGAGATAGGAATTCCCATACTCATAATACACATGACTCAAAGCATAAATGCTGACATGCAAAGATCCATGTCAAGTAAGACAGATCATGGCCACCGAACATACACTGTGGATCCATGCCAATATGACTCAAATCTGAACATAGCCACCAAAAATACACTGTGGATCTATGTGTTAAAACTCAAATTTGAACATAGCCACCAGACATACAATGTGGATCTATGCAACAATACACTGAATATACTCCAACGCAACCTGGATCTGTCAGAAAATATCCAGGGTCTTCATCTCCACCACTCTATAGTACGAATCTAACCATGTGAATACATGTGTTGAAGTCGAACATGGTAGAAACCACTTGATTACCAGTCATTAGTGTATACCGTTAACAAGTGCAAGGGAAATCACCATTAATGTCAATGACTCCCAAGGTACACTAGTACAATCCAATGAATGTGAATAAATGAGCTGAAGTCGAACACTCGACGGAATCTCCCGATTAGGGGTCAATAATGAAAACCCACTTTCGACAGCAAGGAAACCTGCCATTAAGTCATGCAAGTTCCAAGGTACCAATTGGTTTCTAAGTCTAATTCCTGGATAATGAATTGAAGTTGACAGGAAAAGACTCATCATAGGAGGGCCTTAATGTATCCCACATCAATGACACAAAACAGGTAACAAGATTTGATGTAGATCAGAGTAACAAGTGATTCAGGATTTGATGACCCAGTAGAAGGCTTAAAGACTGCAGAAATGGCCGACGCAATAGAAGGCTTTTCGGGTTGGACATCTTTTTGAACATATTGACGACACGACAACTGTCTTGGAAACACTGACTCAACAACAGGGATCACAGACCAATTTGTAATCTTATAGGAGTATGATCAAGAGACAAGTGGATTTTCCAACATAGACACAAAGTGAGTGAAAGGGTGTTATGTTCAAAAGTGACTCTTTAATGGAATACAGGTTTAGACACAATTCTTTCCCAATTTTCCCCCACCATTTCTGGCGAGTACCTCTTTATTTTTACGCAAGCTTGAGGAGGATAACATATACTTGTAATGTAAGCTCATCCTTCGGACGAGTCCCTCAGAGCATGTTTAATGAACCCTAGGAAGGAGTGGTTCGGTCCCATCACGGGTCTGTCAATGTTTGTTTAATGAGTCAAGAGATAGAAAACTCGAAGGTTTTTCAAGATTATAGAGTTTGGAAAAACACTTAAAAGAGAACTCTCTCAGTTCCTTTTTCGTAAAGTAGTATGATGAGACCTAAAAAGAGATAAATTATCGCCAACTGACGCTTTCTTCAAATACTTTAACGAGCGTCAAAATAGCAAGGTCGCTCGGCGATCTTTTCATGTTTAGAGAGTCTGAAAAGAGCTTAAAGAGGACTCCAGGGGGGTTCCTTTTTCGTATAACCTTGTTGATCCCGAAAAAGTGATAAAAGTATGCTCAATCACGTTCTTATGTATTTACGAGTGTAAGAACGGACAAAGACCACGCTCGGGATTGTTTTCATTTTTACGCAAGCTTTAAAACAAAACAAAACTATTCTTGGGATAGATTTTAATTTTTACACAAGCTTAAAAACTGAACAAAACTATGCTTGGACCTGGTTTCATTTTTACGCAAGCTTGAACTAGAGGAAACTATGCTTGAGGTAAGTGGTTTCATTTTTACACAAGCTTGAACCATAGAAAACTATGCTTGCGACTTCCCAATGCATGGTTGGTACTTATCCCCCATCTTAAGAAGCTAGTGGCTCTACTTTAGCATGAAATCCAAAGGCTGAGGCAAATTCCCCCCAAGCTTTGTTTCATCTAACTACAAAGGAGAATGAAATGAAGCTTCAAATACGAGACGAAGGACTTGACGCAAATAGAGAGGGGGAAAACTATTTCATTTTTTAACGATCTTGACACAGAAACAAGAACTATTCTCATAACCTATGTTTCATTTTTTTAATGAGGTTGCCACAGAGACGGAAAAAATATCCTTGAGTGGTTTCATTTTTTAACGAGCTTGAAATCAAAAATCCATTCTCAAAGACCTCTGTTTCATTTTTTAACGAGGTTGCCTCAGAGACGCAAAAACTATCCTCGAGTCCTTTGTTTGATCATGGATTCCAAGAGGACAATGCTCCAAAATGACACCATGTCAAGGGACAAAAATCGGTCATGGCTTCCAAGAGGTCTTTGCTGGAAGGAAGAAACACACTCTGGAAGGACACCATGTCGAGGGTCGCGACAGGAGTAAAGAGATCGGGCTCTAACAACCCTGTCGAAGAGATCACCATGTCAACTAATGGATCTAGGTCATCAGAAGTTGAAGCCATGGGCGACAATGCCACATAATTGACCTGTGGCGAGGGTGATACTGTCTGCATATAAGAACCGTTCAGGGAGGCAATCCAGGCGGGGTCAATGAATGAAAGTTGATCAACAGTCACAACTCGTCCATCGTGAGGGAAAGATATCACATGAAAAAGAGTAGACACAATAGCTTTCATGGAATAGACATAATCTCTCCCAAGGAGTAAAGAAAAATACAAGGGGTCTTGGACTACCATGACATCGATAAAGATAGTTTTCCCTCCCAAAGTTATAGGAAACTGAGAAAGGGTCCCTAAAGGTTGACTAGTTCTTCTGTTAAAAGCTAACAGATTCTGCGTAACCGGTGCAAGCAGAGGATAACCCAAAGCTTGCCAAGAAATAGAGGATAAAATACTAACAGACGAACCTTCATCTATCAACGTCTGAGGAACGTCCCGACCACAAACCTGTGTTGTAATCTGGAAAGGAATGTGAGAGAGAAGACGAGGTCCAATTAGCACACCCCAATCAAAATGGATGGCCTCATAACTTGGAGGGGGTTCCACAGGAGAAGGAGGAATACCCCCTGACACGGAAGAGTCTGTATCAACAAGAAAAACATGGGCAATATTGGGTTTAATCTCTAGCGGGAGAGTAGGATCGACCAATGGAGAGATCAGATCGACCACTTGAGTTTCATTCTCCAAGGGGAGAATGGGGTCGATAGGTGGAAAGGGATCGACCGCTTGGGTGGCACTCTCTAACTGGAGAGTGGGGTTGACCGAGGATGGTATCGGATCAACCACTTTGTCAACTGGTTCAACTAAGGACGTGACCAGATTGACGACATGATCAACCGGATTGACCGGTGAAGGGACCAGAGTGATCATTCCATCAACTATTGAAGGGTTGAGAGAAAGCTTATGGTAAGCAGCTGGAAGTTGAGGCTGTGAAACAGTCATGTCTTCCAGTAATTTTGAGGCTTCATCCATACAAGGGCAAAGGTGAGAGAGATGACTCCCTTTGCATAACATACACGGGAACTTGACTCTACTTTTCTTCTTCCCAATTGTATCGTGACTAGTCGATGGGAAGTCATCAGCATGTTGTTCAGGGGCTGCCGACATGGATTGGCGAGGATGTGTAGACCATACTTCTATAAACTTGGGTAGACCAGGGCAATCCTTAAGAAGATGGATACCCTTACAAATCCTGCAAGGGTACTTGGGCTTACGAGTTGTTTGGGTGATCTTGACATCATCAACACTCCCAGCATGAGTAACAGTAACGGGTTGTTTTCCAACATGTTTGACAGTGGTTGGAGTTTTTGACCCTCATTTATCTGTCTTCTTCTTAATCTTTCTTTTCTTCTTCTTATTAATCTTTCTTTTCTTCTTCTTCTTATTCACCGGGTTACTAGTGTCAGAACTTTCACCTGATGAAGAAGATGAAACAGAAGGCGACCTTGCAAGCGAGGAAGGTGAAGAAGATATTACCAGTGAAGAAGGTGAAGGATCAACATGAGGTTGATGTTCTTGGGGGGAAGTGCTTACGACTGAAGCACTTACCACATTCGGGATTACCTGAGTGGAAAACAACCACACCGACAATCCAATTGTGAGACTTGGAAGGCTCAAAGTAGCGATGTGAGGAGGACCAATGTTTCTGTAAGAAGGAAAAACAAAAGGTTCCCCTGGAGAAGAGGTTCCTTCATTGGTCATTTCGGGAACTGACGCCATGAAAAACAAAAATCCAATCTAGAGTCCACTAGGGAAAACAAACAACACACGCTAAAAATTTAGGAAGCAAGCAAACAAACAAAACCTTCTCACAATGAACGAACTAGTTGGTGATGAAATCCAACGTCGCGGAACAAAGTAAGAAAGGGATGAGATAGAGCGGGTGGAAAAGTTACATTGACGACCTGCTTAACAGACTTACACCCTGGTGCAAGCTCCCACACATAATTGTGAGTATACCCTCCAAGGAGCCCGAGTGAGTTTGGTCAACGTCAATTCCAGGTACCATGAAGACTTTCCCCTCCACAGTCACCTTGTGTAAATAACCTAGAGAGATAGGCCACTAAGGTTACCAATCACTACAGTGATGCCTAGGGAAACAGTCGGCAGTTTGATCCACGTGCAAGGGCAGGGTATCTAGCTCGAAATCAACTTGAAAGGCTTCCACTCATCATTGTGGGTATACCTCTCAAGTGACCCCCATAATACGCACAATATCTACACCAAGACCAACAAAGCAAGGTGAGTAACTCTGCCAATCTCAATGCGACCTCGTGATTGACCCTTGTGTTAGAAGGGCTTCCCAGGACAAAATGTAATAAGTGGATTTAAACGCTCCCTAACTCAAGATTCTGTGTTTGTTTGCAACTTTGGAAAGTTATCTTTCACACCTATTCCAAATCCCTATGACTAATCTAATGTAGGTTTGCTACTAGAAAAGATAAAAAGTATCTAATCAGATTTTATGAGCGCTTTATTTTATGGTTGTTGTTACTCAAAAGGAAGATGGTGTGGACAATATGGTGTTTTGATCGACTAAAAAATTATGCAAAGATATGAAGATGCAATCTTTTCATTTCGATGAAAGCTATGCTACGAGAAGGAGAAAACATTTATCATTCCCATATGCATGATGTCCCAAAATATATTAAACTCATCAATATCAAGATTCTCAAGAAATGAGAAAAAGGTACTGAACACCAATGCACAATTTTTCATAATTTAAGATCAAAAAATGCCAAGAATCATGAAATTTCTCTACTTCAAATGCAAGGATGCCCCCAATCTAATATAAAGAAAGAATTTAAATCCAAACTAAAAGTTCTCTTTTAAAGCGAACTATTCAGAAGAAATCTGATCTTTCCCTAAACAATTCTAAAGAAAACACACGCTTTGTAATTGAAAGACACTCAAAGAAAGAGACTAATCCTTCAAAACCAAACAAAGCAAAGATGGCTATAAGAAACTCAAAGAATGTCAAGCAGACTGTAAACAGATCAATATAGTCTCCAAAAGTTCAATCCAACTGATCAAAGAAAAACTGGGCATCAAAAATAGGACATCCTAAGTCCAAACACAAATTTCAAATGGGTTCGCAGCCTAGCTATAGGGTGCAGTGTGAACATTAGTGGAGTTCGCAGGCTAGACACAGCTAGGGTGCGAACATCTTGCACTGGGTTACACAGTAGGGTGCGAACTCAGATGATTCTCACAGGCCACTAAAGGGTATAGTGCGAGAATGTCTGTAAACACAAAATTTGGAAAAAGGACAAAAATTTTGAGTGAACTTTCAAATCCAGAGAGTCTTGATGGATCTCCCACAGACTCAGAGATTAGAAAACAAGCAATCAAAGCAAGGGAAACTAGACTAACTAGGAAACAATCCGTTCCCCAGTGGAGTCGCCAATTTTCTTATTGGATAAATCCGTAGGTGCGGACACTAACTGATCTCCCTAGATCCACTTGGATCTAGAACAAAACAAAACAGAACATGACTCTTTCCCTAGATTTTAACCATTGAATTAAATAGGAGGCAAGAACAAAGAACATACCTTATTGTCGCTTCCTATGGTATTTGTTGCTCCCGCTTCGCTCTAGTGCTCTCGTGAAGTCAAGACCAAGACAACACAAACCAACCAAAGTGATAGTAATAGCATAAACTCAATATAAACCTATGTATGTGATTAAGGAATCATACAATAAAAAATAACTATCTTTATAGGAAAGAATCATATTACTATATCATATTGAATGTGAAAGAGAGATTACAACCATGGCCTTGATGTTGCATGTTCCCTTCCAACTGTCCTTCGTTCCCCACACACTTCCACTCCAAGAATTATGAGAGCATAGATCTGATACTACTCACAATCTATCTTGACAATGCCAATCTCAAAGCCACTCTAACCAAGCCAAATCTAACAAGCTCAACAACCTCCAAAGCTAACCCAAGCTAACAAAGCTCAAGAACAAGAACCCACAAGCTAACTTTCTCCATGAGAACTCCTCTCCTTTTATAAGTTGAAGAGGATAAGGTGAGGAGGTTAGGATGATCCCACTAAATCATGAAAGCGAGTAAGATCCAAACCATTC
>ML778556.1:2040751-2051458 GCA_009831015.1 Picea engelmannii | reverse complement strand
GAAGGCAACATATAGGTTTACATCATTAATGGTCATAGGGATGACAAAAATAATGTGTAACAATTTTTGTATGCATCTTTCATGGCATAGTGCACGCATGTACTACATAGTGAAATGATGAAGTGTGCACATTCCTGGATACTGCGCGCAACAACTTGAGTGCGCACGATATTGAGGCCAGGGAGCCTTTTGTGTATATGTTGCATTTATAGGCTGGTGAGCCACTTATTATAAGCTAGGATGCATATGTTTTGATTAGGCTAGAGAGCCTATATGTTAAAGGCCAGTGTGTCTGTTTTTGTACATGTCTCATATTTAATATAAAATACATTGTTGTGCACAGACTGACCATGATAAAAGAGATGGGGGACTAAACTCCACTAGTTAGGGAAAGGGAAGGGCTATCAGTTAAGGAAAATGGACTAAGCTAGGGAGCTTAAGCCAAAAAGGAATATTATGTTAATATTTCTTAAAATATAAAGTATGGATAATTATTTTATCCTAAGTTCCAAAGTTGGGGACAAGTAGGCCAAAGTAGCCCCCAACATGACAAGTGTCAAGTTGGGGACATGCATACATATTGTTGGAACTTAGTTCATTTTCCCATCATTTCACCCATCATTCTGACCATCATTCTTGCTATCTAGTCAACCATCCATGACTATTCACACACCCATTGAGCTATCCTTTGTATCTTCATGACTATACATGAAACTGCATCCATAGTCATTTTGTGTTGGTGTATCTGGTTAGCTTGGGAGTTGTACTGAAGAAGCGGGTTGTCAGGCCCATGAGAAATTCTCTCAGTGAGAGAATTGTTGGGAATTGATTTCCTGAAGGTGCTAAACTGCAGCTACAGTGCTCTGAGACTTCCTGTCCGGCCTGTTGTTGAAGCCCGGAAAGGAAGTGGGGCAGCCGAAGGACTATTGAGTAGAGAAGGGGCACACTTCCTGGGTGGGACAGACATGTGGGGAATGAGGGACTATAGGTTTTTATTTTGATTTCTCACATGAGACAGATTCTTTCTTGTTGTCTACGAGCCTTTAGCCTGGTTAGGAATCCCTTACCCGGGTGGAGTTTAGTCCTAGCTCAGGGGTGACTCACTGTTGAGAGTGATGAACAGTGTGGTCTAAGGCTAGGAGGTTCATGGAAGGTCTGCACACAGTTGGTGACATTATTACCAAGATAAGTGTGAATTGTGTGATAAATCTATATGCTGAATTGTCATTTATGTGCTTATTTTTATGGGTTACCATATGTGCAGTTATAACTTTGTTTATTTTTATGGGTATTTCCTATATATGCTGCATGCATATGTTTATTGTTATTTCAGTGTGAACCCGTGTATTTACAGATATATTTTTATGTTTACGTTTTATATATGATGCTTCCGCAAAAATTCTGAGTGTGTATATTTTAATTGCATGGTGTTCGAAAAATTCATGTGGCATAGCTCAGTTGGATATTGGGTTACAGTATGTTCTGCAGAGAGATCGTGAGAGTTCTTTGGTGTAGCATGGCCCGACATGGATGGTCGGGGATGTTACAATTACTATGATACATGTGTTCTACCACAACCCAAATTACTACACAAATGGTCAGAAATCTCTATAGAGATTCGGACGGCTTCCATTCACCATTACTCTAAGGACTTCTCCATTCAAGGTTTCCAACTGCACACCACTTACCTTCGTCACATGTTGAATCACATAGGGTCCAAACCAATGCATTCGAAACTTCCATGGATACTTCATAAACTTATTGTCATAGAGTAATACTAAGTCTCCCACTTGGAACTTTTTTTGTTTAATGTGTCTATCATGTCATGCATTTTCTCTTTCCTTCTAAACTTGTTGATGGAAACCTGTGAAAAAACATTTTTCCTCCAACTGTACCAACTATGACAATCGATCCTCCACTACATTCAAGTCTGAATGATCAGTAATTGTCGCAATGCATAGGATAGGTATAATAAACTCCATTGGCATCACTGCTCCTTTCCCATAGACCAACTTGAAAGGTGCCTTCCCTGTCAACTTTTTACTTCTAGTCTCATACGCCTATAAAACTACAAGAAATCTTAAGTCCCAATCATCTCTCCCTACGTTGCAGATATTTTTCAAAGTATTCTCCAGGATTTTATTGAAAGCTTCTACTGTCCCATTGGCCTAAGGATGATATGACATACTGTTCTAGTGATGAATTTGAAATTTCTCAGTCAATGTTGCAATTGTTTTATTCAGGAAGTGCGTTCCTTGATCACTGATTAATATGAATGAATATCCAAATCGTGTGACTACATTCTCAAATAGAAAACATGCAGCAGTATCCACGGTGCAATCTAGGACTGGTGTTTCTTCTTCCCATCCCTTCAAATACTCTGTTGTGGTGATTATGTACCTTTTCCTTGATATTCTTGCTTGTAGATTAATTTTCCCCACAAAGTCTATGTCCAATTTATTAAATTCTTGCAAAGTAACCTATGGATTTAAAGAAATTTCATCCCTCTTGGATGGATTTCCCACCCTTTGAAAAACATTGCATGCATGACAGTGCTCTTTAGTGTCTTTATGAAGTGTGGGCCACCAAAGCCCTACGAAAAAAAAATTATGTGCATTTTCTTTACCTGCATAATGTCCTCCCACGACCCCTTCATGTGCTTCTGTGAGTATCATAGGAAATTTTTGTTCCAACACACATCGTCTTAGTATCCCATCTACACCTAAATTATATATGTTTCTTTCAATCAACTGATAATCCACTTCTTTAACTACCATTTTTTCTTCCATACAATTGTCATTTATTATGGAGCCATTCCTATACTTAGAAACTGCACGATGTCTGAAAAGTAGTCATCCACCATTTTGGCTATAAATAGTTGTGCATCTAGTAAGCTTCCATCTAAATTCCTTGCATCTTCTCCGGATAATATGCGAGATAAATGGTTTGGTATTGCATTCAAATTCCTTGGTTTCACCACAACCTCAAAATCGTATTCTTGAAACAACTGTAGCCATCTGCCTATTCTCCCCCCCAACATTGGCTTGTTCACTAAGTATTTTAGTGCAGAATGGTTTGTATACATATTAAAGTGAGATCCCAATAAATAATGTCTAAATTTTTGTAGTGCATATACCATTTACAATCCTTCTCATTTTGTAGAGGTGTAATTCTTCTCTACTATGGACAACTTCCTACTTGCAAATGAAATTGGGTGATCTATGTCTCCTTCCCCTGGTTGATATAGTATTGTGCCCAAAGCTATGGACCCCGCATCTACATGAACATGGAACTCCCGATTACAATATGGAAAGATCAAAATTGGAGCGGTCACTATTTTTAGATTTAAGGTGTCCAAACCCTTGTGACAGTCCTCATTCCATTGGAACTTCACTTCCTTCTTCAACAACCTTTCCATAGGTGTTGTGATCTGCACATAGAGTTTGATAAACTTCATGTAATATCCTGTGTGACCTATAGTTTCTCTTAGTTGTTTGACTAATGTAGGTGGTTCTAATTTGAGAATAATTTCAATATTGGTTGGATCCACTAGTAATCCTTTATTGCATACCACATGGCCCAACAAAATTCCAAATGGTGCACAAAAAATACTCTTCTTCAAATTCAGTGAAATCTGACATTGTCTACACCTATCCAACATTGTCCTGAGTACTTCAACATGATCCTTTAGTAGACTGAACATATTCCAATCGTCTATGTATACTTCAAGGAACTTGTGAATAAATTCCTTAAACGTTGCAACCACGACTCTTGAAAATATTGCAGGGGGATTCTTCAGTCCAAAGGGAATCACTGTATGTTTATAACTTCCCCACTCTGTCGCAAAAGTATTCTTGTATCAATAATTCTTCACAATTTTTATCCAATGGTACCTTGAGAATCCATTTTTGAAAGAATAAGCCTCTTTCCCTCCCACGTTCTCCAGTACCTCATATGTGAATGGTGTTGGGAATCGGTCATGTAAACATGCATCTTTTAGTTTCCTAAGATCCATGCAAATCCTAATTCCTCTTGTATTCATGTTTTTCACTTCTATTGGACTGATCCACTTTGATTCCTCCATGGGTTCAATGATTTCTGCATCCAACATTCTTTCTATTTCTGATTTCGCCTTCTCCTTGTACTTAGGATTTAACTTGTAAGGTCTTTGTCACACTAGCTTAGCACTTGGTTTTAACAAAATCTTCATCTCTTCTAAGTCACTAGTTATCCCTTTCATCTTTGAAAATGTAGTTGGGAATAGGTCTTTATATTCACGTAGTAAGTCTGCAATCTTCTCTATTGTCTCATCACTCCAATAATCTCCTATATGTGTAAACTTTGGTTTTTTTGTCATCCCAATGTTTTCCTTCCACATCTTTATTGGTTGTGTGTACGCAACAAAGTCAAGATATATCCCTTATACTACTCGTTCTCCTTATGTTTTAGGTACTTGTACATTATTGGGATCTTTTTCATCATGTTCTTCCTTAGAAACATTATAGCACTCCAATAATTCATGGATAGTCATAAAAGCTATGTGTGCACTGCACACTAGTACCACCTCCATCGACCCTTCTTCTAATAATATTTTGGTTCGAATAGCCTATAACGTTGCATCTATTGATGGAGATTGATGTTCAAATGTAAATTTTACCTTGAATCTTTGGACCAACTCATCCCATCTTGTTGTCTCTCTACACAATTCCAATTCCAAATATCAGTTCTTTGAAATTGTATCTAGTGTATGTATAAATATGTGTGTCCATTCTGTCTCCAGTATTGAACTCCATAAGGTTCTTCATTTCTCAATGTGAACTGCTGGATCACTCTCCCTATATACTTCTATGTAATATTTTCTAATTCGTTACCAAATCTCATTTGCATTATCCTTCTACAGTGTGACCAGTCTTCCATTCCCCTTTGTGTGTAGCCCAACATCTGGCTGGAGTCGCTTTTAGGACAACATATAGTTCCAACAACCTTTGTTATTCGGGTACCTGCAACTCAAATGCATTTAGAATCAATATTATATCATTTAATCCATCATACCTAGGTGGATCACATAGCTATGTCCCAATCCAGCACAATGCTCAGTTTATGTGTGCACATCACCAAGTTGATACTTCATGCATCCTCTATTTCTAATTCTCCATACCTTCCTCTGAGTTTGATGCACATGGAATGATACTCCATAAACTTAGCATACCATATGCAGTGGGGTTAACATAATCATCCATCTATGTAATCATGTTATACAGGTTTTCAATGTCATTTCCTCTTGCTGGATCTATGTACCTCTTTCCTTATGTTAGGTCCAATGGTGCAGTAACTTTCAACTCTCTCACTTCAAATATCATTTCCCTCCTCTTAGCTTAATGATAGCCTAATTATCAAAGTCCCATTCCAATCCCATCAATTATGGATATGGTTGACTATCATCCACGATTTCAATGACTTCAAATTCTTCCACACTATCATCCTCATCTATGTTCACAAGTACTCTTGTCAATCGACCAATCAGTACTATCTTGTGATAATTTGTGATCCTTAACTGAACACGAGACCATATCATCTTGGGTTTTCCCATCATCTCCCAGGTCTTATATGGTAACACATTCACATAAGACCCCAAGTCTAGGGTAACATTATCCACATTGTATTCCCCAATATGCACACTGAATTTGAATTCTCCATTTGTCTTAGTTTTGTGCAATACCTGATTCACTACCCTCTGTGAAATGAGAGTTTCCCTTGTGTTTAGTGATAAATCATTTAATAAAGTGTATTAAATGCAGTTTGATATTTCATTAGATCTATGAAGCTTCTCAAGAATTCTCTTAGACTGCTTTCCTTCCCAAGGGGATTCTTTGGCATAACGCAATCACTAATATGAGGTGCATATGACGTTGATGCTTCCCAATCCTATCTAAGAACCTATTTTATTTCCCTCTGATACGCCTCATTTTCTTATTGAGTATCAAACTTTGGAATAGGTCCTATTGAATTCCTCACCCATTTCTCAACATGATTCCCTCCATTTGTCACATCAACCCCTGTTCTATCTCCTCTGTGTTGAAAACTGTTATTCTAGGCCCTTCATTGCATATTTGAGCTAATATTGTTTGTACATTCTGATTTGGATTTCAGTTTTGATTCCTTCTTACCTGCCATATCAAAAGTAGTTGAGGACAATATTTTGTCACATGGTCTAGTGTTCTATAGTATGTGCACGTTGTACATAGATTTGGGTATTCATGGGTTAAGTGTCTAGGTTGATTACAATTGTAACATATTATCGGCCCTCTTCCTCCTCTTCCAAAATTTCCTATGTTTCTTGGATAAAATCCTCTCTTATTATTATACTTTGGACCCCCTCCTTATGTCGCAACATTCTCCTCCTAAATATTGTACATATTTAAAGTGTTCTCCCTCATCAAATTGAATGTAGAAAAATCCTTTTCTTTATGTCCGACTAACTTGCAAAATTTATAAAATAAGTTCCTTGGTGTACTTTGATACTTCTGCAGTAATGGACACTTAGTTGGATGATGTCCCCATTTTTGACATATCTCACAATACCCTCCCTTTGGTAAGGAATTCGGTGCTCCAGTCGCCAAATACTGCATGAATATTGGGAATTCGTCCTTGTGGTGGCCTTTCGTCCTACACTTAGTACACCAATCTTGTTCTCGTTTCTCCTTTCATTTTCTAATTTCTACCAATTGAATCGTCAAAGAAGCTAACTGTGTCTAAACGTTTTCTCTCCATCAATTGTCTTTGATAGGGGATAGTTCCAATTTCATCGCAATCTCCAAAGCTTCAGGCTACGATGCTACCTTCTATTGAATCAATGACCTACAAATGTGTGGTAGAAGTCCTATAGTAAACCATTATTGATGTTGTTGATCATGGATCTAGAAATTCAGTCTACCCATCAAGTCCTTGAATCTTTGATCAAAATCCCATACTAACTCAGTTTGCACCTGTTTAATTTTCTTCATCTCTCTAATGTAGTGTGACTCATACTTTGGCCTTTTTAACTCTTTCAATAGTGTTTTCCTTATCTCCATTAATGTTTTGGCTTGTCCTATAGGCATGGTACTCTGTAGATTCATGTACCAGACTAGTGCACAGCCTCTAAATGATGTTTCCAACTACACAATATTTATGGCCTCATCCTAAACATTCTCTGCAACCCAAATTATCTCTCAAACAAACAGATGGTGTTTTAGGTCCTTTTACCCAATTCCCTGGAACTAAGGTAGTCTGAGGGTATTTTCTACCTGTTGGCAGCCAATTCGCATTTTCATACTGTCCTTATAAGCTGCCTACACCAGTGTTTTGCAAACGTTGATTTCATCGCAATCTTTCCAACAAAACCACACCATTGTTTTATATGCGTTTGCACACTTACCATGGTTCTTGTTTTCACGACTGCAAGTGTGAAAATGTTGGTTTTCAAAGTCATATTAAAAACATCACTAGATTGTTATGATCGCTCTTGTTTATATGCTCATCTTATTTCCCAATTTATTTGTCGTTACACAATTGACAAGATTCTAAGATCATTATGCTTTTGATGTTCTTATTTGTTAATGAGACTTCATTTACAAGACTATGGGGATATTCGTTTGATTGAGTTTACGATGCATTGGTAATTGGATTTATATGTTCTTTGATTTGATCTACTTGACCATTGGTTTCATAAAAATACATAGGTGTTATGGTTAAATCCTTGATATGTATCATTTAATATGACACCTAGTTCATGTGATCAAATGAATTGGTATTGTGGTTTAAACTCTTGATATGAATTGTTCTATACAACGCATATCACATGGTTAAACACTTGGTATTGGTTTCAATTTGTATGTTTTGCTGTTTAAAATTATGGCATAACTATTGCTTGCGCGCGTGGTTTATCCACTTACCAAAGGTTTCAATGGATTGATTGGAATGGCATAGTTTGTAACACATATGTATAATGGGTTGAATAGTTGTAAACGTTGGTGGTTGTACTAAGAGTAATGATTGCTCTACATGGGCCAAAATAACTCCACTACCCTCGCACACTTTGGCATTAATGTCTGCCTCCTTACCAGGTTACCCCTGTTGATTTTTGGGCAAATATCTGAGTTTTGAGTCCTGCGTATACCTTGTGCAAACCCTACCCAAACTCCTGTCCACTGTATGTTCTCTCCTAGCTCCTGAAGGGAGAATTGAACCCCCATGGTGTTCAGAGTCGGTTTTGGTTTCATTTTTTCCAGAGAAGACTGCTTAAGACTACCCTCGTAATTGCCCCCAGAGTCACGTTTTTGCGTGAGCGATTCTGGGCAAACGGTTTTGAATTAGATCAAACTGTTGAAAACCCAGAACCATTTTTAGCCCCTTTACCTTCATGATGGGAAGTTTCCTCAGAAAGTGAGTTACTACAGAGATATAGCTCTTGTTTTATAGATCAATTTTCAGTGGCTGGAACATGCGTTTTGGGTCTGTGTGCATTTGATCAAATGTCTATGAATTCTCCAGGCCTGTGCCTCAGAACCCCTCTCACCCATCCAACCTCTCACACTCTTGAACCCTTGATCAATCCTCCCAGGTATGTGTTTTCAATATCAAATTCGTTTTATGAATTGCTTGGATTAATATAATGAATTGGGGTTTGTTTTTGCTTAGATTTGGATTACATTCGACCTGTGTTGAAGATCTATTTGCAAAAATCATGGAAACAATGTTAATCTATAACGATTTGCCAGCCTCAAACCGTTTTGATTCGTTCCTATTTTGATTTGATTTGCAAGTGATTAGCATGATCGTTTATATTTAATACAGTTATATCAGTTTGAGAAAACGATCTTGTTGATTTGGTTTGGATTCGAAGTGATCTATGGATAGCTAAAGCATCTATTCCTATTGATTTCAATTGGTTATAAAAATTATTTCATTACTGTTCAGTTATCCAATACAATGTTGTTTACCCGAATTAGTGATAACGAATTAAACAGAGTGTATCTATCTCTGTTATCATTTGATTTAGTTTGATTAATTTGCATACAAGTGTCAATTTGAATAAGGCTTTTAGCAATCAAATATCTTTTGACAGTTTGAATGTATTTTCCAAATTTTGAATTGATTTTTAATACAATTCTGTGCGTGATTTAGACTAGCTACATAATCGTTTGACTCTGTTAGCTAGTCATAAAAGTTGGATTTTTTGATGATTTTACAGCTGAACATTGTCTAAACTTGTCTAAACTTGTCCACCTACAGGTACCTGCAAATTTCAATGGAAAATTGGGCATGTTGTGGCAGTTTAGGAGATGTTTTAGATTTGGTTTTGTCTTAGGTTGTTAAGTTTGAGTCAGAAACTTGGGATATTTTCTTAGATTTATGTAAACAGTTTTGATAACTTCCACAGGGATTTTTTACTCTGTGGAAGGTATTTAAATACTTATTATTTTTGTAAGAAGGATCATCCTCACTTGTGGGAGAACCAGGCTATGGATTTCTAATACAAACTGAGACGAGAGTTGATGTTATTGCTACAACTTTCGCTTTCATAATATCAATCTTTTATTTCAAGTTTATGCATGTCGTTTGCAGTTGATTATAGACTACTTTAGCTATCATAGTCTATTGAAGAATGATATGATTTAATTAATGTGCTATCCATATCTGATTTCTTTCAATACTCAAAAATACAGCAATTACTTTGTTTAGTTAATGAATGATAGATTTCTCTTCTTCATCAATTGAATTATTTTGTATAAGTCTTTGCATACAGGTTTATCTAACTGTGAAGATTTATAAATCATATGATTGTTGTAACTTTTATGTATTGTTTGTCCTGTAATTATATTTAAGAGCACTGCATCTTTCTGTTTACAAGGAGCGCCTGGATAATTCGGTGCGGGTTTCCTCCCTCCGATCAGTTGAGAAAATCATCATACACAGGACAAACCTGGAGCATTTCTCCAGGTCAGTTTGTTATTTATTTGTTTGATTAATTTGTTAGTATAATATTAGTAATTTAGTTAGATATATGTTAGTTAGATTTGTAGTTAGAATTAGTATATTATTTTTCTAGTTTAGTTAGTTTTTGTTTTATCTCTTGTTCATAAAATTATAAAATCAATAAAAATATTTTTCTCTGTCTTCGGGCAGAATGCAAATGAGTTTTTCAGGTTTTATTTAAATATGCAAATTGTAGATATTGTACATTTTGTGAATAAGTTATATTTCTGTTAGTAGTTAGATAGTTAATCAGTTAGAGTTAGTATAGTATTAGATAATAGATTGTATATAGAATAGTTAGTTTAGTTATTAGTTTGTTTTATTTCTTTTTAGTTATATTAGTTTAGTTTGTTATAATAGTTAGTTTTAGTTAGATTAGTTAGTTTAGTGTAGTTTTTATTTTTGTTTCTTAGGACCTTAGATCGGCTAACAGAGCCGCTAAACCCATCAGGGTGGTTCATTCCAAATGGCTTGGGTTATTAGACAACCTCGGACCGGTTCCACTCTTCCAGTTGACGGACGATCAATTTCTCCCATCAAAAAATGTCGCTAGAAGGAGGGTCGACTGACAAGATGGCCTTGTAGGAGCCTTTATTTCAAATTTATTCAATTTCCCTCATGGCTCCCCAAATCACTGTGTTGGAACATGCTTTCAACTTCTCATTACCCGATGTTCCCAACGAGACAGTC
>ML778556.1:1999826-2031908 GCA_009831015.1 Picea engelmannii | reverse complement strand
ATTGCAAATGTGGGTTGACTTACTAAGGTTAGTCCTCATGAATAAAATAAGAAAAAAATACCATTGCCAAAGTCATGCATAGCCATACGAGATAGCCAACCTAAAATTTGATGACTTGCGATCATGAATACCCAAGAGATTATCCTTCACCTTCTTATAACTCTCCTTCTAAGGATGATGACATGTGTTACATGGCCACTCTCTTGAGTTTTTTTTAATGTAATCAATTCCAAATTGAAGAAGGTATTTTTTGGGGGGTGAAAAGACCTTTTTCAAATTTTCCCAACATTTTGAATGGGCGTTTTTTTGGCTCCAATGACCTAAAACTCTTAATGCAAGAATTTTTTGTATGTTAGATTGATTGTTTTTATCACTTTGTTGGTATATTTTTATGTTAATAAAGGTGTTTGATTGTAAGAAAAAAGATTGTTACCGACTCCTTGAACTTAAAGTATAAGTTGCAAGGTTAAGAAATGGCCTCTTCAACAATGTATAGATGGATTCTACTGTAAAATCAACAAATAATCATCATTATCATCACAAATTTTCAAATTCCTATAACATCCTATTTTTCGTATCAAAATCATAATAAAAAGAAAAATATAACAAAGAATGAGGATGAGAAAAAGGACACAAAAATGGCCCTATTGAAATTTTGAATTTTATCTTGTATTTTTGTTATTTCCCTTTTTCCTAATATTATATGAGGTTTTTAGGTTATCACATAGAGACTAATTTGGGACCATTCCCTACCATTGTACATATAAAAATATGTCATGGCATTTCCCACCTTCATAGAGCCTACTAATTAAGTGAGTATGTTTGCATGTCCATAAAAGGTCTTGTTGTTGTGAATATAAAATATTGCAAATGTCAATTGAGATATTGAGGTTAGTAGTCATCAATGCAAAAGAAAATACCATGACCAAAGTCCTTTATAAGCATATGAGATAGCGAACCTACAATTTAATGAGTTATGGTTAAGAATACCTAAGAGATTATCTTTCACCTTCTTATAACTCTCCTTCTAAGGATGATGAAGGTGATTTTATATAAGTATAATGATTTTATATAAGTATACTTATTTATTTAAGTGAAATTTCAAATGGATTTATTATAAGGTTTTTATTATTATTTATTTTATGTTAATTTCTTTCAATCATAAGCTAGACGTTAAAAAGTTTTCTATTTTAGTTTAGAAAAATGTTATTTTTATTTATTTTTTATATAAAATTACACGTGGCCATATCTACTAGCACGTCGTTTGTCTTATCTGTTTTGGTCATTGATGTGGTAGGGATTTGAATAAAACACAAAACCTCCATTGTGATAAAGCTTGGTGGAAGACATGATTTAGTGGATGCTTTTATAATTTGTGTATATACACACGTCATTGTTTTATCCATTCTAATTTATTTGTTTGATACACATGGTATCAATAATTTGTGTACATATAGACATGTCATTATTCAATCCATTCCATTCCAATTTATTTCTTTGTTAAATATGGTATCAATAAGAAGTGATTGCCACCATGACTTTGGCACTATCTCCATCTCTTTATAGGTACAACTCCATCCACCACTAATGCTTGGGTTATATTTGCACATTGTACACTTTGCAGGATGAGACAAAATATGTTCAGAGATGCTTCCATCTCCATAATGGGAGATCTCAGTGATATCCAAACAATGCAAAACAATGGATGTGTAGGGTTGATCATTACACAATATATATAATGTAAGTGTATGCTTGAAATAGCTCGTACATGTATACTATGTTATATTTACACAATATATATAATGTAATTGTATGCTTGAAATAGCTCGTACATGTATATGATGTCATATTTTAATTTCAAATTAATTCTATATATGTGTTGATTGATTACACATCAGCTGATCTATATTATTTGTTCTTTGGAATAAATATATGAGCATTTTGTAATTACGCTGAAAGGTGTACACCTATTGACAATGGGCACATTTAATAGGTTTTTAGTTTTTAATACGTTTTCTATGGATGAGATTAAATATGCTTAGAATATTCTTAGTCGTCACAATAAATGAATGGCTCTGATTTCATCCATTAACTTCCGAGCTGTCATAAAGACACCTGTTTATATGTTTACTTTTTTACATTTACCTAATCGTGTTTAAAAATTACTATGTTCACTAACTTATTGCCACGTCTACCTGATTAAAAAATATTAAGGTATTAAGGCGTTTCATGTTTCTGCTGGCTGACGTTTGGTGGCCGCGTTTCTATGTTGGCATCACCAGCGGTCGCCAGCCGTTTGTGCTAGTTTATAGTGCATGCTCAAGTGTTTTTAACAGTCGTAAGTTTAACAACCGTAAACCGCCTTTCAACGTTCACGAGCCACGAGTTAGTAGTTATGCTAATTTTATATGTTAAATTAACATTTTAGTTATTATTAAATGTTTGTAGATTTATGATTCATTTCATCATACTTGTTTCTTGAATCCACACATTATTTTATTTGGCAATTTCATATTTTATGTAAATTGCATCGAACTCAAAATCACATGTTAATATAATTTGTTAAAATAACAAATTATATATTGTTATGGATAAACTAACCATTGCAATGCTATTAATTTTGTAATTTGAATAATGATTAATTTAATTCACAATAATATTTTTTTGATTATATAAAATAAGATTATTATAAAGTAATTGATATAGATGAAGGTGTTTTATATCGTTTTTTAAGATTAATAATGTTTATCCCATGGTTAAAGAGATTGAGATTAAATGTTTTTTGATGATCTTATTTTTATAATTGAATATGGTGGAAATGAAAGTTTCAAGGTCATTATGGTTTTCATCAACAATGAGGTCGAAGAGTAATTAAGTTATGAAAATGGGTAAAAAATTTCCTTATATTATTCAGGTTTAAGGCACATTAAGAGGAAATGTTGTTCCTCCTCGACTTCCTTTGTATCAGAAATTTTATAATTTAGCTCATCCAAAGGTGTTTTTGGGTTAGTCCGATGAATAGTTTTTCTATATAGTTTATTAGCTCCCAAAATTGCATTTCACAATATCATGTCCCTAAATCCAATTAGGGAAGTGCTTGTGTCATCTAGGATGCTATTAATTATCACCACATCATCTATCCTCTCACTTTAGGTTGGTTCCTTTTCATCTCAAATGGGCTTCTCTAATACAAATTCAATGAGGCTTACATCATTTGGTGTTTAATAAGCTCAATGAAGCTAGAAGAACATAATAAGAAATGGGAAGGTTGAATCTACAATTATAAAAATCAATCATTTAGTCTATGGAGTCAAAATGAACAAGAATAAGGTCTGAGTGAAGATGGAGAAATAGAATGTGGTATCTAGCTCTAGATAAATGCCACAAGTTCAAGTATTTTTCTTCTCTTATGAATACTACACATGAATTATAATATAGGGAAGACAAACTACACAATCCCTCAACCATAATCAAGCCTAATACTAAGGAAAACTAAGAACTCCACTCAATAAAAGATATTGATATTGTAGGAATTTATCAACAATTATACCCAATCTAACCTATGGTGTTATAAATTTCGAGGGAATTAAATCACAATTCAAGTTCATAATTGTGTCATAAAATTGGAGGAAGGCACATCCATTACATTAAATGAAAATAGATCAACTTGTTCCAACAAAGAATTGCAACATGCATAAGATGAAATAGACACATAGATAAGATAAGGGAAGATACTCATTGTTGAGAACATTTAATGCTAACTAGATCTTCAACAAGAAAACACTAGTGTTCATCACAAATGAAGTAGGTACACTAGGTACACTTTTATATTAGTCCAACATAATCAATCATCAAATATAAGTCATGACAAGTGAATGGTGAGTCCATAGAAATCATCTCCTAACAGTGAAAACCAAAAAAATCAATACATGCATAAAACATGTATCATATGAACCTCATAAAACATGAAGGAATAACACCATCCCGACTATCTGCATTTCAAGAAAGAACTATTCATAGTAAGTTTCAAAGGGTATAACCATTGATTCACATGTATCTTATTATAATTCAATATCAAACAAAGGACCATTTACTTGAAGAGGAGTCCCTAGCCCCATCTCCTAACAATCATTATAATCAATAGAACCATGTCTAGTCATGACTAATAAGAACAAGGAGTGATTCTCATAAGCATTGGTTAGGCTTGGATTAGTCATTATTAACAATAAAAATTGGGAAGATAAAATTTTTAATCAATATTGAATATGAGGGTATAATTCATAACATTTTCTTAGCGACACACCAAGTGTCAATATTATCACACTTTTCATTTTAAGTACATACATATGAAAAGGATGATGAATACAATAGGGACAATTGGAACTATAATATTGCATATATACCACCATGAACCATAGCATGTTACAATTCTCCCCCTCAAAAAAGGGCTACAGCCTTGGATCCAAATGAATATAAAACCTCTTTGTTATGGATTCTTATTCACATATCATTTTCTCTAGCCACGTCGCTATATTAAATCCATGTTATCCATTATAATGAACAAGGTATCACTTGATCATAGGGTTACTAAAATTATCAATAGCATCAAACTTAATATTATTAGATCACCATCTTCATCACTATTCAAGATAGTCAATGTCCCTAGATTCGCAAGATTCATGAAATAATTAATGAACCATTAAGGTCATTAAATCAATCACTATCACCCACATACCAACATTACCATCATCATCATCAATCACTATAAAATATTACCTATATCATTGTTAATAAAAATGAATTGAAACATCATCCTCAATCGATCATAAATTTACACAAAAGAAAGGTCAATAAATCATTAAGAAATTTATTTATCATCGTACCAATATCCCTGGACTTCATCAGGATGAGAAAAACATTTTCAATACCATTTAGTATCATTAGTCCATATTACTAGTTCATCAATATCGTCAAGATCATGAGCATTAATAACATCAATTTATGAGAAGTATGTTTCATCTAGTCATTCATATCCTTAGGGTCATTAGAAAAGTCATTATCACCATATTCTTGAAATAACATCATCACCATTATCATTAATTTAACAATATTAGAATCATTAATATCACTATCAATTTAATCATGTCCAATACCATCAAGTAATCATTCGGTCAACATCAATCTACACATGTCATTATCAAGCATTTAATCGCAACAAAAATCATCAAATCATGACATTGTTCATTAGCATCCTACCTCAACCATTAAATTTTCATATAAATTATTGTTGATTTCCAAATTCATGGCACATTAATAGCAACCTATTAGTGTCCTTGAGGAAATTAATATTGTTATCTCCTAAAAATCGTTCACACAGAGTTATACAACAAAGTGAATACTCATGGAATTAATACACTATACTCAACACGGCACCAAAACTATGGAAAGTGGGTTTTTTAAGCATCTACGTGACTTTACAATCTCTATTTTGTGTGATTTGTGCATGTCTGTGGATCTATTTCTTCAAAACCTATGCAGATCCACTTGAAGTGAAATATCACTAACATTTGGCACATTGAATGAAAAAAATCGCATCATAGTACTCATGAGCTAAGGTACAAGGAGTTCTTGAGCTCAGTTAGGGACCTAACCTCCCTAACCCCTCACGTATGTAGAATAATACATTTTCATGTAATAAAGGAATTTATTAATAAGGCCTAGCAATAAGGAATAATAATTCAAATGTAGGAAGACCTAATAGAAACTTCTGCTTCTAGAAGGATCTTCCTCTAGATTTTTTTTTTGGATATACAAATTTAGTATAAATAGGAGTAGAGGGTATGAGAAATTTTGTCTTGGATATTACTACAATAGAGCTTTGCTCTATTGGAGGCTTCACCCTCGAAGATGCAAGTGGACATTGCTATGATTAATAACAATTCTCTTTCTAGTGTTATTCTAGTATTATTCTGGTTATATCATTGTTGTTATGCCATTTCTAGATAAAATATTTATGTTATGCATACTATTTTATATATGGAATACTACAAGTTGTATCAGAGCACTTTCCTTGGCAAAAAATTGTGGGTTAATTTTTTTCAGGGTAGAGATGTATTCTGACGTCTTAAAGCTACAAATATTTGTCATTATGCACATAAACTCGTGGTTGAGTCATACATGCATGAAATACAAGTTTTACTTAAGCGCACATCTATTTCCAACCCTTGTAACCCATGTTGGTACCCCTTCGAGTGGTAGCGCATCAGACAACACCTGTATACGGATTGGCCTAGATCTCCTGAAGCCCTCCATAGATAAACCAATTGACCACCTGACTTCTATAGTTCCACCAAGAACATCACTCAGGAAGATACTCTCTAGTACGGGTAGTATGGATAAGGGAATGATATAGCCTCCTTAGTTGGTTCCCTGAGATATTGAGTCACGTAATACTATTGGACCTTGCATGTATATCAAAGAGATATAGCACAGGGAAAACCCTTGTTTGTAAACACCCTGCATACCCTAACCCTTGGGATGGAAACAAAAAAAAAAAGAGACAATATCTATTTCCATGAAACTGTGCCTCCTGCATTCAAGTTGCAAAATTACTACATATTTCTTCCTGTTAAGAATTTGGGCATTTCAACATTGTAGTATTCTTCAGATCAGAGTATAACTATGCAAGAGTTAAAACAAATTGATTCTGGATCCTGTTGGCACCATTATTTGAGCCCTATGCCATTGAATTCTTCTATTCTCCCTTATTGCAATCATAACTATCATTTTTTAGCAAAAACATTTTTCTCTTGGACCTAACCCCCTTCCAAAACCCTTATTTGGGCCTCACCCCATTGAATTTCCTACATGTATATCAGAGAGATATAGTGACACCCTTATTTGACATGCTCTAGATCATGTGTGAAAAAACACTTATCTATATGTACTCTCACACACAATCTCTCTCTACTCCCCTCCTCCCTCCCATTATCTCTCCTCTCTTTCTCTCTCTCCTACATCTACCATCTCTCCCACCTCTCTCTCTCTACGCCCCTTCTTAGTCTTCCTCTTCCACCCTCTCACACTCTCAAACAATCCATATCTACCCACTTCTTTATTTATCTCTTTCAACTAACCCTCTCTCTCTCTCTCTCTCCATGTATCCCCCTCCCTCTCTCTCCCCCACTCTCCCCACCTTGCTCTCTTTTATTCTATCTAACCCCCCCTTCCCTCTATCCCCTGCNCTCTCTCTACCCCCCTCTCTACATTGCAAGGAAATAAATTGAATTGACCTAGACATGTCAATACCTAGACCTATACCTAGACATAAAAATACCTAGACATGGCAAGACTTAGACCATGACCTAGACCTATATGATGACCATGACCTAGACCATGATCTATACCTATATGGTGACCATGACATAGACCATGATATAGAACTAGAGCTAGACCTATACCATGAACTAGACCACAACATAGAGCTATACCTAGACTTAGACCATGACCTATACCTATACCATGACTATGACATAGACCATGACCTAGAGCTTGACCTAGACCATGACCTAGACCCCCTAGCTCCATCTAATCCTAGGCATAACCTATACTCGACCCTTAACCCCCTCAACACTCGATCCATGAGTGCACTATGCATACACCTCTTGTTAAAGGCCCCACAACCCTTGCACCCACATCTTGGTGTTATAACCATTGCTCTATTCTTCAAAACACTTTCAATCCTAAGCCCTTAGGTCCTAGTTGTCCCCAAGCCCTATACATATTTATTCATAAATATGTTTGGTCTATAATAAATTGTATATCCATTTCATTAAGAGAACACATCTATGCCTAGCAGGAATGCGTACACATTCCTAGGACACACATGCACTTTAGTGTGCACACATTTTAGGAACATGCACGCATTTTAAGAACATGTGTGCTTTCTTGCTGGGATTTTTTATGTGCCAAGCAAACTCCTCTACCTCATCTATCTCAAAAAATTGAACAAGATCGACATCTGCACACAAAAATAGCAGGAACAAGCAAGTTTTTGTTCTTTTTTGTCTTGTTGTTTAATTCATAGACAATTTTGTGCTATTGCAAGACAATTGTGGGAAGAATTGGAAGAAAAATTTGTCAAAGTGGAATTGGAATTGTTGGTTGTGTCTTCTTTTGTATTCTTGGAATTGGAAGACAAATTTGTCCAATTGGAATTGCTAGTTGTGTACTCTTGTGTAATACCAAGACAATTTTTTCCAATTGGAAGTTTTAGTTGTGTCTTCTTTTGTAATACAAAGACAATTTTTTCCGCTTGGAAATGGAATTGTTAATTGTGCCTTCTTGTGTAATACGAAGACAATTTTGTGGTGGGGTGCTTGGAAGCCAAATTTTCTCTTTAAACATGGGAAACCTACAAAATTGAGAAAAAAAGTCCTCGAGGAAAGAGAAACCCATCAAAAAGGAAGAAGAAGAAAGAGAAAATACAAAGTTATGTATGTCAAAGAGTAGGATTTTAGAAGAGGCCAATCCATTTTCTATGTGGTCCCACTCATTCTTTTTCGTTCTACTTCTTCATCATGGTCCACACCCATAGCCAAGATGTGGAAGCTCACTTCAATTCCTTATCCTCTAATTTCACAGAGACCTGACAAGAAATGAGGTAGCTTGGTGCCAATTTTTCTACCATCAATAAAAACATGCATTCCTCCATAGACGCCAAAATGGAAACCATCAAACAGGACCTTGCTACCTAGATTGCATTCTTCACTACAAAAATCTACTCTAAGTTGAATATCCCTGTAGATCTTCCCTGCTCTTACCGACCTTTTCACTCCAAAGGTGAAAAATCCTCTAATTCCTAGACTTTTCAGCCCCATCACTTTCAGGGTGACCTATGCCTTCCGCGTGTGGATGTGAAAAATTTTGATGGCTCAGATCCCACTAGATAGGTAACTCAAATGGAACATTATTTCTCTTTGTATGGAATTACATAAGAGCTAGCCAAACTCTGGTATGGTGTTCTCCATCTAGATCAAGAACGTTGGAAATGGTGGCAATGGAGAAAAAATTCTCACCAAGGGTATGTGGCTTGGACACAATTTGTGGTACTGTTACAGGTGAATCCTCCCATGAAACAAGCGGATTCCCTCTTGGTCTCTATACTCCTAAGGCCAAGATAGAAAATTTCTTAACGTGGAAACTGACATACTTTTAGATCTAATCAGCCTAAGGTATGAAGAGGAAGAAGAAAAGTATGTACCTTTTTAAACGGAGTTTGTCCTCGCAAAATCCAAGTTGAGCTTCAATCCCAATCTCCTCGATAGGTCCTATAGAACAAACAAAGATACAATGATCTTCCTATTCTATTGAGATTAGCTCAAATACAGATCTATCTAGTGAAGACAAGTTCATGTGGAACAAACATAAACTTGAAATAAACAGGCCAAGCATGTATGTATATTAATGAGAACAATTGAAGAGTACTTACATACCAAACTTGATGAAGGTGCAACAACTTCTTCCAGTTCTCTTTGTCCAACCCCTTTTCTCCAGTAATCTAGACTAATTATGCTTCAATGGTGCCTCACTTATGAGATCTTAAGTTTGGTATAAATATCAATCTCCATCGACCCCAATACCACTCATGAGATCATAAGTTTGGTATAATTCTCAATCTCCATCTCCTCCTCTTCCATGGAAAGCCGTCATTATATAGTATTTGGAGGCTTAACCACCATGGAGAGGATCTCTCATGAGATCCACTAAGAAAGGGATCTCTAAGATATTTAGGGAGAAAATATCTCTTAAGGATTTTGGGGAGGAAATATCTCTCAAGGATTTTAAGGAGGAAATATTTCAACCATCCATGAGATCCTCCACCTTCCCTAAAAAATAGGAAACCAAATGTGAGGTGCATTCTCACACTTAATTAATTTATTTTTCATGAATATTAATGATAATTCATGTGCACTTGGTTCTCACACTTAATCAATTTATTTTCCATGAATATTAATAATAATTCATGTGTACTTGGTATTTTGGCCTTCATATAATATATCCCTCCTTCATATTGAATAGGGATTGTGACATAGGTTATTCCACGGTGTCAAGGTGTATGAGACACTTATATGACACTTTATGACACTTAGGGTGAGGTACCTAGGTGTGCGAATTTCATGTGTAACAGAATGCCCCCTAAAGTATGAGGCCAAAAGAGAGAATGATGGCCGAAAAACTTTACAAATATTTAAAGCAAATGTGTGGACTAGGAGAACCTGGTAGAAGCTGAAAACAACCATCAAAAAAATGTTATGACATGTTTCAAACCCAAGGCAGGCATACCTATTCTTGAGTGATAAATAATTTCCAGGTATGGCCGCCATAAAATACACTGCGGATCCATAATCATATTGATTGAAGATTATAACCACCAAAGATACAATGTGGATATATACTTCCATGACATGAACTGATCGTATCCACGAAAAATACGTAGTGGATCCGCGAGACGACAAGACATAGACACGTACCAATACAAAGTGGATCTATGTAATAGTATATGTGTCAATCTTCAAAAGAAAATCCGTCGCAACCTGGGTAAAGTATATATTAGAGTGAATGAATCAACCCAGGGTCTTCTTACCAATCCCGATGTAGTAAAAATCTAACCATGTGAATATATGTCCTGATGTCGAACATGGAAGAGACCACTTGATTATCGGTCAATGATGTAAACCGTTAACAAGTGCGAGGGAAATCACCATTGATGTCAATGATTCCCAAGGTACCCTAGTACATTCTAGCAAATGTGAATAGATGAGATGAAGTCGAAAATTCATGGAATCATCCAATCAGAGGTCAATGATGTAAACCTACTTTCGGACATGAGGAGGCCTACCATTGAGGCATGCAGGTCCCAAAGTAATAATTGGTTTCTAAGTCTAGCTCCTAGATAATGTGATGAATTTGATAGGAATAGACTCATCGAAGGAGGGCCTTGATGTATCCCCCATCAACAACACAAAACAAACACAGAGATGTAATTAGTGGATCAAATGAACATGGACTGACACATGTATTGAAATAGGATATTTGTGATGGATGACTCTCGAGGAAGATACTTCCCTTGAACACTGAGGCATGACAACAGAAACTTGACAGAGACCAAAACTTGATAATGCAATGGATACTGTGACTTACATCGGGTGACCCAAAGGAGTAAGGAAACTCAAAGGATTGGTTCAGTGTAGAGGTTCAATAGATTGAAATGTGTGCAAAGATAAAATTCCATGTTCAAGGGAGACTGTAAGGTCACTAGTAAAGTTCTCAAAAACTGTTTGGCTTGCTTCTTTAAATTTTTTCCCCCATCCAGATAGACGAGTACCTCTTTTTGGTTTAATGAGATTGAGGAGGGTAACACATGCTCGATATAACTCACCTTCGTTAATTCCCTCTTCCTTTGTTTAACGAACTGGAAGAAGTAAGGGTTCAGTCCCGTATGGGCCCTTCAATGTATGATAATTTAACGAGTTTGGAGAATGTAAAATCGATTGTTTTTCATATTTAGAGAGTCTGAAAATGACTTAAAGACGACTTTAATGTTGTCCTTTTTCGTAATGTTAGTCTCGTGAGGTCAAAAAAGAGATAAATTATCACTCGAAAGATGCCCTTTGAAACCTTTTAACGAGTGGGAAAGGAAGCAAGATCACTCGACATTCGTTTCACATTTAGAGAGTCTGAAAAGAGTTTAAATAAGAATCCAGGGGGTTCCTTTTTCGTATAACCTTTATGAGTCTGAAAAAGTGATAAAAGTATACTCGGTTACATTCTCATGTTTTTTCGAGCATGAGAAAGAACAAAGACTAAGCTCGACACTTTTCCCCCATCTTGAAAGCTAGTGGCTTAACTCTAGAATGATCATCAAAAGGCTGGAGACATGCCCCCCCCAAGCTTCAATTCATTAACTGACTTTGAGGTTGTCACCAATTTTTTTACTAGATGGAGAAAAAGGATATAGGTGGATGAAAAGAATGTTCAAATACGAGATCTAATGAAAGACTTGACTTGACATCTATGAGATCTGGAGAAAGACTCGACCTGACAGGAGAGGTGACTGTTTCATTTGTTAACGAGCTTGACATAGGAAAGTAACTATGCTCAAGGCTCCGGGTTCAATCCCCAGATTTTTGTTTCATTTTTTAACAAGCTTGTTACAGAGAGGAAAACTATGCTCATAGATTCTGTTTCATTTTTTAACGAGCTTTCCATAGAGAGGAAAAGTATGCTCGTACCCTCTGTTTCATTTTTTAATGATCTTTCCACAGAGAAGAGAAACTATGCTCGTGGCCTCTTTTTAATTTTTTAATGAGCTTTCCACAGAGAAGAGAAACTATGCTCGTGACTTTGGTTTCATTTTTTAACGAGCTTTCTACAGAGAGGAGAATCTATGCTCGTAGCTTCTGTTTCATTTTTTAATGAGCTTGCCACAAAGAATCAAAACTATGCTGATGACCTTTGTTTCATTTTTTAACGATCTTTCCACAAAGAGGAAAAATTATGCTCATGGACTCTTCTTGATAATGGCTTCCAAGAGGATAATGCTCTAGAAGGACACCATGTCAAGGGACAAAACTCGGTCATGGATTCCAAGTGATCTTCACTGGATGGAAGAAGAATTCTCTGGAAGGAACACATGTCGAGGTCTATGATAGGGGTAAGGAGATCAGGTTCCAAAATCCCTATCGAAGAGATAACCATGTCAACTACCAGATCTACATCATAGGAAGTTGAAGCCATGGGAGACAATGCAACATAATTGACCTGTGGCTAATGTGATACTGACTTCATATAAGACCAGTTTAGGGAGGTCATTGGGTCAATGGTCAAGTCAGGGACAACAAATGAAAGTTGATAAATAGTCACCATTCTTCCATTGTGTGGGAAAGATATCACATGAAAAAGAGTGGATACAATAACTTTCATGGCATAGACATAATCTCACCCAAGGAGTAAATCAAAATCCAAGGGGTCCTGGACTACCATAACATCAATAAAGATTGTTTTCCCTCCCAAAGTTAGCAGAAACTAAGGAAGGATACCTAAAGGGTGACTAGTTCTTCTGTTGAAAGAGAACAAAGTATGGGTAACTATCACAAGCTTAGGGTAACCCAAAGCTTGCCAAGCAATAGAGGACAAAATACTAACGGACGAACCTTCATCTATCAGCATATGAGGAACGTCCCGACCACAAAATTTTAATGGAACCTTGAAAGGAATGTGAGAGGGAAGATGAGGTCCAGTTAGCACACCCCAATAAAAAAGGATGGCATCATTACTTGGAAGGGTTTTCACAGGAGGAATTCCCCCCAGCATGGTAGATCCTATTTCAACAAGAAAAACATGGGAAGAATCGGGTTTACTCTCTAACAGGAGAGTAGGATTGATTGATGATTGGATCAAATCGACCACCTTGACACTCTTCAAAGGAAGAGTGGGATTGATCGATTATATAACTAGAGAAACCACTTTGGCACTCTTCGGATGAAGGGTGGGACCAACCAATGAAGGGACTGGATCATTCACTTTAGCACTCGTCAGAGGAGGAGTGGGATTGACCGATGAAGTAACCGAAGAAACCACTTTGGCACTCATCAGAGGAAGAGTAGGATTGACCGATGAAGTCACCAGAGAAACCACTTTTTCACTCTTTGGATGAAGGGTGGGATTGACCGAGGAAGGAATTGGATTAGTCACTTTAGCCCTCATCAGAGGAGGAGTGGGATTGACCGATGAAATAACCAGAGAAACCACTTTGACACTTCTCAAAGGAGGAGTGGGATAGACCGATGGTGGAGTCGGGTCGACCAATTTGACACACTTCAGATGCAGGGTGGGACTGACCAATGATGGGACTGGATCAGTCACTTGGGTTTCACTTTCCATATGAAAAGTGGGGTTGATCGATGACGGAACTGGATCAACTACTTTGGTGAGTGGTTCAACCAAGGATGAAACTATATTGACCACCTAATCAACCAGATTGACCAGGGATGGAACCATATTGACCATTCCATCAACTAACGATGGGTTGGGAGAAAGCTTATGATAACCTTTTGGAAGTTGAATTTTTTCCAAAAGAGAAGAAGCTTCGTCCATGTGAGGACAAAGGTGAGAATAATGATCACCTTTGCATAACATACAAGGGAATTTGACAGTTGTCTCCTTATTACCAACCTTAACGTCACTAGTTGATGAGGTATCACCGACATGACCAACAAGGGTCGATGATGTGGAAGACCACATTTCTAATACCTTGGGAATACCAAGGCAATCCCTCATAAAATGGTCACCCTTACAACAACTACAAGGGAATTTGGGTTTCAGATTCTTCGTTTTAACGTTATCTACCTTATCAACACTCTCAGTAATATTAACAGTAGTTGGTTTCTTATATCCAACATTTGATGTAGTTGGAGGCTTGGTCCCTTTCTTGTTCTTCTTCTTCTCTTTCTGTTTCTTCTGCTTCTTCTTATCAATCTGGCTACTCGCTTGAGAGATTTTACTAGGTGAAGAAGAAGAAATGGAAGGAGACCTGATGGGCGAATATGGAGAAAATTTGACATGATTTTGATGTGTGGGTGGTGTTCTTGCATCTGAAGAGCCTGCATTCAAGATCATCGGAGTGGAAAACAGCCATACCGGTAACCCAATTGTGAGACCTGGAAGGCTCAAAGTAGCAATGTAAGGAGTACCAACATTTCCATAAGAAGGAAAAACAAAGGGTTTCCTTGGAAAATGGGTTCCTTCATTGGTCATTCCAGGAACTAATGCCATAGAAATAAAAATCCAACCTAGATTCTGCTAGGGAGAACAAACAACACATGCTAAAAATCTAGTAAGCAAGCAAGAAAACAAAACCTTCTCACAATGAGCACACTAGTTGGTGATGAAATCCAACGTCGCAAGAACAAATTAAGAAGGGGATGAGATAGAGCGGGTGGAAAAGTTATGTTGACGACCTGCTTAATGGACTTACACCCTGGTGCAAGCTCCCACATATAATCGTGGGTATACCCTCCAAGGATCCCGAGTGAGTTTGGCCAACGTCGATTCCAGGTACCATGAAGACTTTCCCCTCCACATTCACCTTGTGTAAAGACCCTAAAGAGATAGGCCACTAAGGTTACCAACTACAACAGTGATTCCTAGGGAAATAGTCGACAATCTGATCCACGCGTAAGGGCAAGGTATCTAGCCCGAAATCAACTTGAAAGGATTCCACTCATTATTTTGGGTATACCTTCAAGACACCCCCATAATACGTGCAATATATACACCAATACAAACAAAGCAAGGTGAGTAACTCTTCCAGTCTTAATGTGACCTCATGATTGACCCTTTTGTGAGAAGGGCTTCCCAGGACAAAATGTAGCAATTGTATTTCACCGCTCCCTAACACAAGATCCTATGTTTGTCTGTAGATTTGGAAATTTATCTTTCACACCTATTCCAAATACCTACAACTAATCTAATGTAGGTTTGCTACCAGAAAATGTAAAAATGTCTAATCAATTTTAGTTTAGCGCTTGATTTTAAAGTTGTTGTTACTCAAAAGGAAAATGGCATGGACAATATGGTGTTTTGACTAAATCGAAAGTTATGCAAAGAGATTAAAATGCAATCTTTTCATTTCGATGAAAGCTATGCTATGAGAAGGAGACAAAATTCATCATTCTAGATGCACAATGTCCCAAAATGTCAAAAAACATGCAATTCTGCTACTTCAAATGCAAGCTAGTTTCATGACCCAAAAGCAAGAATGCATTCAAAACAATGAGAACTGAAAGAAAGCAAGTAGAAGATTGTTCTAACAATAACTCATTCAATTATCCTAAAACCAACAAGCATCCAAGGAGTACAATTAAATGTAGAGAAGAATCTAAGAAACGATAGGGAGAAAGAGAAAACACTCAAAACTGTCTCGACAAAAGTGCAGCTAGAAAAGGAAATTTTAAATTTCTAAAAGAGGATTCAAGCTATAATCAAGACAAAAGAGAGTGAAAAGAATAAAAAAACATCAAGAACCAATCCAAATAACTTTACAAACCATCCAAAAAGACTAGGTAAAGACTTCCACAAAACAGGCTGAAAACATCTAAGTAGAAAAGGGCACAAAACCTCCAAAACAGAGACTAGTGCTCCCTGTCTCAAGGGTACAGAGCGCTGGAAATATGTATAAATCACTATAGGGGAGAACTTATGATATACCATATCTCTTATATGGCCTACAGGGGGGCATTGGTTCTCCCAGAAGCTCAGAAAAAGAGCCAAAAAATTGCAAAAAATTCACCCAAAATGCATAAAAAATGGTGAAAATGCTAGTGAAGGTAGGAGAATGATAATGGATCATAAAAACATAGAAAAAGCGATATGAAACATGGTAAAAGGGTAGGTAAAAACCAATTAAATACAATAGGATTCCTTCCCCATTGGATTCGCCAATTTCTGTTACAGGTGAATCCTCCTGCGGACAAGCAGATTCCCTCTTGGTCTCTAGACTCCTAAGGCCAAGACAAAAAAGTGCTTAATGTGGACACTGAAATACTTTTAGATCCAATAAAGATAAGGTATGAAGAGGAATAATAAAATTATGTAACTTTTTAAATGGCATTTATCCTTTCAAAATCCAAGTTGAGCTTCAATCACAAGCTCCTCGATAGGTCCTGTAGAACAGACAAAGATACAACGAGCTTCCTATTCTATTGAGATTAGTTCAAATACAGATCTATTGAGTGACGACAAGTTCATGTGGAACAAACATAAAATTGAAAGAAATGGGCCAAGCATGTATGTATATTAATGAGAACGAATGAAGAGTACTTGCAGACCAAACTTGATGAAGGTGCAACAGCTTCTTCCAGTTCTCTTTGTCCAACCCCTTTGCTCAAGTAATCTAGACTGATTATGCTTCAATGGTTCCTCACTTATGAGATCATAATTTTGGTATAAATCTCAATCTCCATCCCCCCCAATACCACTCATGAGATCATAAGTTTGGTATAATTCTCAATCTCCATCTCCTCCTCTTCCATGGAAGGTCGTCATTATATAGGATTTGGAGGCTTAACCACCATGAAGAGGATCTATCATGAGATCCACTAATAAAGGGATCTCTAATATATTTAGGGAGAAAATATCTATTAAGGATTTTGGGGAGGAAATATATATCAAGGATTTTGAGTAAATATTTCAACCATCCATGAGATCCTCCACCTTCCCTAAAAAATAGGAAACCAAATGTGAGGTGGATTCTCACACTGAATTAATTTATTTTTCATGAATATTAATAATAATTCATGTTCACTTGGTTCTCACACTTAATCAATTTATTTTCCATGAATATTAATAATAATTCATGTGTACTTGGTATTTTGGCCTTCATGTAATATATCCCTCCTTCATATTGACTAGGGATTTTGACATAGGTTTTTCCATGGTGTCAAGGTGTATGAGACACTTATATGACACTTTACAACACTTAGGGTGAGGTACCTAGGTGTGGAAATTTCATGTGTAACAGGTAGTGCTTTATGAATGCTTCAAAACTGAAACCAACCATTTAGGACATTTTAAAAAGTTGAAACAATCGGGAATAGTGGAAGACTTTATAGTCTCTTTTGAGCGATTGGCTTTGTATACAGATGGCATGTCTAATTCATTTTTTTTAGAATTTTTTATCAGTGGAATCAAGGATGAGATTCATTCCCATGTCATCATGGCTCAACCTCATAGTTGAGTGGAAGCTACTAAAAGATCTAATTAAGCACAATAGGTTGTATCTTCTCAAACATGAAAACCCTCCTTTATTCCTCGCCCTAAACCAGTCACTCCCACTCCTCGTTCCACTCTACTAAAGATCCAAAAATTGACCAGGGCAGAAATGGTTGAACTCTAACTCAAAGGCCTTTGTTATAATTGTGATGACAAATATTTTCCTGGGCACAAGTGTAAGGAACATAATATTTTTATGGCCATCTCCGAGTATGTTTCGGAATATGATGTCAAGGCTCCCCCTATGGCTGAGTCACCTGAACCCACTGACATGAGCCCACCCTCCAACCCTCCTGAAGTTGAACTAGTCATTTCCCTGAATTTTCTCACTGGGTTCTCTGCTCCCCAAACCCTCAAGATAATTGGTTACATTAAGCATCGAAAGGTCTTCATCCTTGTTGATAGTGGAAGAACCCATAATTTTATTCATCGCTGCATTGATCAAGAAACTAATTTCTATATCCATGCCGTTAATGATTTTCAAATCATGATTTCCAATGGCGGGTCCGTGAAATGTTGGGGGTGTTGTGAAAATGTGTGTCTCCAAATTGGTCAGTACCACATGAAATATCATATGTTTTCTATCGACATGGGAAGTTCTGACATTGTGTTGGGTGTTGAATGGATAAGGATGTTGGGTCCCATTCTCATGGATTTTAAGGAATTAACAATGCAATTCAACCAGGAGGGAAAAAAATACAAGTTCCAAGGAATAATCGTCGGTTCCATGGAGATCATCAATTCCCATCACATGGAAAATCTCCTCAAAAAATGTCATTCTGGAATTATTGCATAACTCCACGCCATTCATGCCACTAAGACACCATCTATGCTACAAGACCTCCAATCCATCCTCTCCAAACATCAAGTTGTTTTTTCCACTTCCCAGGGACTTCCTCCTTCTCGTGGTGTTCATTATCATTCCATTCCCCTTGTCCCCGACATCCTTCCTCCCAATGTTCATCCCTATTGTCATCCCTTTTCCCAAAAAATGAAATTGAGAAAATTGTTCAATGATTTCTCGCCGCAAGTGTTATCCATCCTAGTATGAGCCCCTACTCTTCTCTTGTGGTCACGGTCCTTAAGAAAGAGGGCTCTTGGAGCAAGTGTCGTGACTTTTGTGCCCTCAACAAACTCACCATCAAAGAAAAATTTCCCATTCTTGTCATTGATGACCTCTTGGATGAATTGAGTGGTGCTCAGTTCTTTACTAAACTTGATTTTCATTTTGGCTTCCACCAGATATATATGAGCATGGAAGACATTCCTAAGACTGCATTTTGAACTCATGAGGGAGACTATGAGCTTTTGTTCATGCCCTTTGGCTTGTGTAATTCTCCCACCACTTTCCAAATCCTCATGAATCATGTCTTCCATTGTTTTCTCCATCATTTTGTCTTAGTTTTCTTTGATGGTATCCTCATCTATAGTAAAACCTGAACAACCCATGTTGCTTAAGTGGATCAAGTTCTACATCTACTCTCTTAGCACCAAATTTTCCTCAAACAATCTAAATGTTCTTTTGGCGCCTCATAAGTTGAGTACTTGGGTCATATTGTTGGAAAGGCACGTGTTAGGGTGGATCCTAAAAATATTGAAGCTATGCAGGATTGGCCTTGCCCAAAGAATCTCAAAATCTTGCATGGATTTCTGGGTTTAATAGGCTATTATCACAAGTTTATTGAGAATTATGGAAAGATTCCAGCACCTCTCACTGCTCTCCTTAAAAACAATTCTTTCACTTGGAATCCCGTAGCTGATCAGGCCTTTCAAACATTGAAGGAGGCCATGTCCACCACTCTAGTCCTAGCCCTTCCTGATTTCACAAAGACCTTTGTGTTGGAATGTGATGCTTCTAGAAGAGGAATTGGAGCAGTATTTATGCAAAATGGTCATCCTTTGGCCATTACCAGTAAACAACTGTCAGAGTGACATTTAGGAAAATTAATCTATTAAAGGAAATGTTGGATATTATGCATGCAGTGGATCTTTGGTGCCCTTATCTATTGGGGCAATGCTTCCAAATTAAGATAGATCATCAAATGCTCAAGTAGTTTTTAGAACAGATCCCTTCCTCCCCGAAGCAACAAAAATGGGTGAGTAAGCTCTTTGGATATGATTATGAGATCATTTACAAGAAAGGAAAAGACAATGTGGTTGTTGATACACTTTCAAGAAAATATGAAGATGAAGGGTCCCTTTTTTCCCTCTCCTTCATTGTACCAGATTGGCTCCAAGTTGTTCACCAAGAATGGCTACAATATCCTAAAATTTCACATGTGATCCAACAATTGCAGATCAATTCTCTAGTTTCCTCAGGGCACTCTTGGCACAATGATGAGATTTGATACAAAGTTCATTTGTATTTAAGTAAATAATCGAAACTTAAATCCATAGTACTTTCTGAGCATCAAGTTGTTGGACACAGTGGTATGATATTGTCATTGATGTTAATAGGTTGTAGAATAATCTAGTATAAACCCAAAGCTCAGAAGGAAGAACGTTAATCAAATCTCAGAAGAGATGAAATATTTGAAATAACACATGAGACATAGTTCTGTGAGTAAAGAAATCCTTTTGTAAATGATCAATTTATATGAACCATTCATTCCTAGTTCGAGACAATCCAGAATCACTAGATCGAGGTAAAGTTAGAGGTTGTGAAGGATTAAATATCAACCATCTGATCTGAGGTAGTAGAATTATGGACCGTTGGATCAATTAGCAGATAAATAACTTTGACACTTCACGACTTCAACAATTACTGGAGACAAAAAAGAATCCATGAAATCCTGAAGTCATGAATCTTTGACCACTTTTATGAAAAGGATTTTGAAACATGCAATTTTACCTGAAGGCCAAATCCCCGAAGTTGCAAACTCTCGTCGATCGTTGGATCAGACAAAGAGTAGGGAAATCCTTTCAACTGTTGATTTGGGATGAATATTGAAACTGTTAGATCGTGCTAAAAGCAAGAAGGTGGTAAACTCCAACATTGACCTACTCCAACAATAATAAGCTCAGATAAACCAAGAAATCTCAAACTTCAGATCCCCAAAGTTAACAAAAGTCATTGATCAAGAAAATAAAATATCTACGGTGATAGATCTATTCAACACTTCGACAATGATCGATCGATGGTATAAAAGTGACAAAATTATCGAAGACACAAAGTGTAAATCCATGATCCAGGAGGAAGACATATGGTAGAAGACAAGTATGACACGTGGCCCAATCGACTAGTTACAAGTGTCAAGGTATAGTTGGAACATTTGGTATATGAAATTCATGAATCAAGGTAACACGTGGCATCCACTTAGTTAGTGCCACATCAATAGTGATGTCAACATGCCACGTCACTCTAGGACTACATCCTCTGGGGATATCCAACTTCTCCTACCAGCTAAAATATCTGAAGCGTTGAAAGACGAAGTCACGAATTAACATTTTTTCATTGATCTAAGATCCCATGGAATATTTCTTGATCGTTCGATCAATAACATTGGAAGGATAGAGGATGTGTGAATCAAGAAGTAATGCTAATCATTGATATACTTCAAGAGCATTGTCAATCGTAGATCAAGCATAATGGGAGTATAGCGTAAGCAGAGGTGTTAACTGACAGCAAGAGGTCACCACCATTTTATTACTTATTCATAGGTAAAACTCTAGAGGGATTTATCTACTCTAGAGTTGTAATATCCCTAAGCCAAACCCAATTGTAAATGTAAAATACAAATGTAGATAAGTTGGTAAGTTGTTTGACATCATTTTTGTATGCACCTTCCATGGTATAGTGCATGTATGTAATGCACAGTAAAATGATGAAGTGTGCACATTCCAGGATATCGCACACAACAACTTAAGTGTGAACGATTTTAAGGCCATGGAGCCACTGTGTTTATGTTGTGTTTTATAGGCTAGTGAGCCAATTATTATAACCTAGGAGCCTTATGTTTGTATTAGGCTAGAGATCCTATATGCTAAAGGACAGTGCGCTCATTTTTTTATATGTCTCATCATTAATATAAAATACATCATTGCACGTAGACTGACCACAATAAAATAGTATGGGGGACTAAACTCCACTAGTTAGGGAAAGGGTGGGCTAAATGTTAAGGAAAAGGGGATAAGCTAGGGAGCTTAAGCCAAAAAGGAATATTATACTAATATTTCTTAAAGTATAAAATATGGATAATTATTTTATCCTAAGTTTTGAGGATGGGGACAAGTGGGCCAAAGTAGCTCCCAACATGACAAGTGTCAAGTTGGGGACATGCATACATATAGTGTGGAATTAGTTTGTTTTCCTATCATTCCTTCCATCAGTTAGTCATCCATTCATCCATTCCAGGACTATACACTCACTCAGTCAGTTGTCCTCCATACCTTCATGTCACTATACCTGAACCTATATCTGTAACCATACCTATTGTGTACCTGGTTAGCTTGGGATATGGACTAAAGAAACAGGTTGTCAGGCCTATGGGATATTGAAGAGGTGGGTTGTCAGGCCTGTGAGAAATTTCTCTTTGGGTGAGAGAATTGTTGGGAATTTATTTCTTGAAGGTGATAAACTACAACTACAAGGCTCTGAGACTTCTTGTTCGGCCTGTTGTTGAAGCCTAGAAAAGAAGTGGGCTAGCCGAAAGACTGTTGAGCAAATAAGGGGCATACTTCCTGGGGTGGGACAGGCATGTGGGGAATGAGGGACTGTAGGTTTCAAGTTTGAGTTGGCACTCCTGACAGAGTCTTTTCTATTGTTTATGATCCATTAGCCTGGTTAGGAATCCCTTTACCTGGGTGGAGTTTAGTCCTAGCTTGGGGGTGACCCACCATTGAGAGTGATGAGCAGTGTAGTCTAAGGCTAGGAGGTTCATGGAAGGTCTGGATGTAGTTGGTGATATTCTTGCCAAGATAAGTGTCAACTATGTGATAAACTTACATGTTGTATTATTATTATGTGTTAATTTTCATGGGTTTATCCTATGTGTGGTTTATAGCTATCTTTATATTTATGGGTATTTCCTGAATATGTTGCATGTATATGTTTATTTTTATTTCAGTATAAATCTGTGCATTTACAAAATGTATTTGTCTGTTTACATTTTATATATAAAGTTATACATGAGTTTTGTGTGTATATGTTTTAATTGCATGTAGTTCAAAAAATTTATGTGGCATAGCTCAGTTGGATGTTGGGTATGTTATAGTACATTTAGCAGAGAATGAAAGCATTTTCTAGAGTAGCATGCCCAGGCATGGGTGGTTGGGGTTGTTACAATATGGTATCAGAGCTTCAGTTTTCAACACTGAGGCTCAATGGGCCGAGCAAGTTGAGTTGAAGTGAAATTTCACATAGGATTGATTTTGAAGTGGCAAAATTTCAAGTTATAGAATGCCCATGGTAAAAAGTAACAACAATTGCAAGGAATTGGGAAAAATCCCCAATTTCTGTTGTTAAATTCATGCGAAAATTGAGAAATTTGGCCATGTGGTGAGATATTATTGATTTAATATTTGTTCTAGCAAATTCAAACCTGGAATTGGTCAAATTTGAAGTTACAGTGAAGCCATGACAGATGGAACAAGATTAGTAATTAAAATTCTCAATTCGTTGGGAAACATTCATTCCAGAAATGTGAACCCACAACAATTTGTTGTTGCATAGGTTGAACTAGTGTTATCGAGGTGAAATTGAACCAATTTAATAGTTGCATAATGTCTATGGTAAAAATTGGGAAAACGTCAGGGAAAAGTGTTGGCCCTTGGTTATGGAAGAAAGAGAATATTACAGAAGAAAAAGAGAAATGAGAGCTGCGCAGAAGACACAGTGGCTTATGTTGGGTCGAAGTGAGAAAAAGAGCAGAAAAGACGAAGCGAAGTAAGAGAAAGAAATTCGTTGGACGAGGAGATTGAGGATGACATATAAGCAAGGAAGATGGATCATGGACAACTCAACGAGTAGAAAAATCCACCGGTAGATACTTTGGAGAACCTCGTGGGAAGGAAGGAAAGACAGGCTGGTGAACCCTGAAAATGTCAGTCAAGTTGACCTAGGGTTTTAGACACCCAGCGTTTAGGTATATAGGGTTTTGACACCTATGATCTAGCCTAAGGCTGTCAGTGATCTATTTTAATGTATAAATAAATATCAAGAGGACCTGATATGAGTTCGAGTATGTAATAATGAGTGATTGTTGTTATCACAGAGAGAGAAATTTGTATTGTAAGATATTCATCTGGGTGTGAAGATCAACCCTACAGCTGGGTGCGCAGGGAAGGGAGATAGAGAGAAGAGAGAAAGAGAGATATATGCAAGCTAAGAGTGCAGATAGAAATGTAAGCTTTCACCTGATATATTATAAAGCATAGTTTTGTGGACGTATCCCTAGGGAGAAGGTGAACCATGTATATCTTGTTGTTGTGTGTGATTGGTGTTGTGTTCTTTGCTCTGTTACTTTGATGATGCATTAGTATGTTAGATCTGATATATAACTGTGCGAAGTAGTTTTATGTTTTAAAAGAATAATCTGATCTCTGTGCATGGTTGCCTTGATTCCACTCGCATATCCTCTAGTTGTAGACACATGTTTCCTGCAACCCCTTATTTCTACTTCGGGTGAGACTGCATATGCTTCGCAGGTGTTGCCGAAAGGGCTAGTAGTTAGGGATTGTTGGTGCGCTATTAGAGTTGAACCCTGGGTATTCCCATGTGTCAACAAATGGTTCAGTTGTTGGGACCAGGATCTTCTTGAGGGAATGTCAAGGTGGTTTCCATCAAAGACAGAGATTCAGAAGTGGATAGAAGAAAAAGAGAAGGACTTCGTAGAATCTCAAAATAAGAACCCTAATATTAGCACAGAAGATTGGTTGGGAAGGTATATATTTAATGATATACACGAGATTCTATTTGGAGGAATTCATAAGGAGCTATACGACTGGCTGGCCAGATTAGTAAACACCCAGTTTGAGATTAGATCTAGACCGCGTGTGGCTTGGGCATCAACATTGATCAAGAAGGTCAAGAGTAGTAGATCATTGTTTCAATAGTACCATTGGAGGGTATATCACAAAGTTTTCTATTGATAGGGTAGAATCATATAGCCAAGCAGAGAGATATTTCTTTAAAGGACCTAGAGGAATCTTTTTACACTTATTGAAGTTGAAGATCAAGATGCTATTGCATGAGAAGAACATCCTGAAGATACAGTAGTGGGTCAGACTGAAAAATCTAATGTTCAAGAATTCAGACAGTGACAACGACATAAAGATCAGACACACGCGCAGTGGGAGAACCTTCACAAGAAGAAGGGTTCTACAGTGGAGAAGAAGAAGAGTTATTGAACGAGGAAAATTCAACGTCCACTAGGAAAGAAGAAGAGAAGACTGAAGAACCTCACCGAGAAGAGTCAGAAACTTTAGGGATTGTGCAGACTGTTGAAGTAAGTACTATTACTCCTCCTGTTGTTTCAACAACATTAAGTAACTAGAGTAACCTATGTTATCATAGAGCTCAGAGAACTGGTAAAGTGGTTCAGTGCATACTTAGTTAGGGAACCTAGGAAGATATATGGTAGATGAGATGAGGTTACCTACCTTTAGAGGAGATGGATCTGAGGATCCTGATCAACACTAGTTTCTATGTGAAGTTGTATGAAGTATTAAGAATGTCACCGATGAAGTTGTTAAACGAGATCATTTTAGTACTACCCTGAGAGACCGTGCACTAAGCTGGTATGTGAAACTTGTCCAAGGAATTGCACAACCTAAACTGCTGAATGAGATCAAGAATGCGTTGGTTACATAATTCAAGAAACCCAAGTTGGAATCAAAATGCATTACAGAGTTGAAATAAATCAAGCAAAGAATAGCTGAACCTTCTTGGGAATTTGATCAGAGGTTTAAAACCTTAACGGTCCGACTAACTTTCCAGATCCCAAATGAGAAGAATAAGGAATGGTTCATTTCTTCCCTTTTACCACACATTAGAGTCCCTATGATGCAACATAAGATCGCTTTACAGGCTGAGGCACTGGAGATTTCCATGAAGCTAGAATCAATCCCTATGGGAGAATCCAGCTTAGGTATGAGTCAAATATTGAGTCAGGTAACTAGCTTATCACTACAGGTCGAAGATATTAAAAAAGACAAGGGAAAAGATAATGGGGAAGACATCTGGTGCATTAGGTGGACATCAGAAGGCCATGATAAGGAGTAGTTCCCCCTGTTTCATGAATACTTGGATTCTGGAGATCTGATCCTTTTGAAGAAAGTTACCCTATGTTGGCACCAGGCCGAACGAGAAAGAAGAACGATCATGGGAAAGAAATCATGCAGAAAACTGAAGTAACAACTGGAAAAAGAACAACACGTGCGCATGCAAGAAAGCGTGCACAAATGAAAGTGACAGTTGGAGGAAGAACAACATGTGCATGGGAGAAATACCTAACGTAAGAAGGGTTAGGGTTTTGGTAATATTTTTTAAAAGGCTGAAGAGCCCAAAATGTATAAATATAGATACAAAAGTATCATATAGGGATGGTTGGTGTTATTATTGTTGTTGTTGAGGGTTAGGATTTGTTGTTATTTTAGCTGTATGAACCGATTTTATAAGGTATTCAGGGATGATTTTAGGGGCTAAATTTCGCTCATGGGCTAATTTTCCATGTTTTTCCCAAAAATGAGATTTGTTATTTTAAAAATGATTCGCCCAAATTCTATAGGATAAAATTATTTTACCTTAAAAATCACCAAAATTTTATAAAAAGTATATAAAATCGTTAGAAATTTGAATATTTTTACAAAAATATCACCAATCATTTATAGTTGACATATGAAGGATTAGTAAGATTCGCCAAGGTTTCTTCATTTTAAAATAAATTTCCATCCTTAAAATCATCCCTGAAGATATTGAGCAAAGAAGATATGAGGGAAGGTAGATCTGAGGATTAGACCGCGCGCTGTAGAGCCTGGTGCGATCTAGTTCACCTCACATAGATCTTACCCAGTTTTGTGGAGAGTTGTAAGTGCACAATGCTAGGAATACAAAACTTCCATAATAAAAGAGCCAAGAGACAAATATTTGTGGACGTAGCCCAGGAGGGGGTAAACCACGATAATACTCATGTAATATGTTGAATGTATGCATGTCTCTTCTTTCTTTCAACAATTAATGGGTAAGTTTGATGAATGAGTTAGCACATTGTTCTAAATCTGTTTATACTCTACTAGAATTAAACTATGAAATATACGTATGCAACTTCAAGGGATAAGTAGTTTACCTTACAACTCATGGTACCTGGATTTAATCAAGAAACCCCTATCCCTACTCTATCCTAGGCTGTAAGCACTTGAGTCTTACAGTCATCCATTTAAGGCTATCTCGGGTGAGACTGCCCAGTACCTTCCAGGTGTTGTGTTGCCTTCTAGTTTACCAGGAGGGCCGATAGTTTTAGAGGCTGTGTTGGAACCTTAAATGACATAAACCCTGGGTCAATAACTCAGACAACCTGAGAAGGGAAATAGTAACTAACAAATGGTTTCATTGCCTGTGTTAAGAGGAACAAGAGAGGACTGAGTAGATGAGATAGAATGAATAATAATGAAAGGAGTAGAACAAAAGAGAAATGAGCCGTTAGAAGGGAATGTTGAGACCTTGGAAACCCACGAGAGAAGAAATCGAGGGATGGTTGAGAACTAAAGAGCTAGAGTTTGCACAAAAAGACAACAGAAACCCCAGTATCACTTCGTGTAAATACGTGGATAAATACATATTTATGGATTTACATGAAGTATTTTTCTGTGATTTTCCACATCTACTACAGGAGTGGATCATAAGTTAAAAGGATAACCATGTGATGAACCAGATTCGAAAGCTAGATTGGACTCCAATACAGATCCAACAACTGGAGAAGGTGAACAACAAATTCATCTGTGTAGTCAAATTTTGGCTTGACAGTATTGTGGAAGGCTTTATCACAGAATTTGTGGTAGACATAGAAAAGTCAAACAACACAGTCGAGAAAGAGTTCCTACGAGGACCCATAGGAAGGTACATTCGATCATTGTATACTTCTATCAAGATATTGCTATATAACAAAGGTGTAATGACAATGGAATCAGACAACTAGACTTCCTTGCGTGCATGGGGGAAGGGGGAAGCACTGACAGAGAGAGGAGGCATGGAAGGAGGGAAGGATAAAGAGAAGAAGGAGGAGGAACCCTTGGACCTGATCTAGAAGGATGACGACCATCTTAAGTGGATCTTGGTGTCATCAGGAATGACGCGTAGCGGAGCACCCTACCAATATAAGGTGAATACCAAGAAGAGAGTTGTAGCTGAGAGGGAGGGCTTGGAAAGAGATGAGGAAGAGGTAGAGGATCTCCGGGATGTGGACCAGATTTAGGAAATCTTGCGCGCCACATATGAGAGGAAAACAAGAGGCCCAAGAACAGGAGGAGAAGGCATCCATCCCTTTCATATTAATGTCAGTGTGGAACCCATAAATTCATGTGCGACCAATACACCAAAGAGAAAACCACCATTTAGACAACCAAAGTTTGGAGGAAGTCCGACAGCCGGAAGTACATATACACAAGGAGAAAAAACTGGAGGAGCCAATTCAAGAAACCTTAGTCAAGTATCTACACCGTGCAGAGGAGGGAGTAGCTCAGTATTTGGAATGGCAGGATATGATCCTACTATCATATTACCAGACTTTTGAGGAGAAGCAATAGAAGACCCTGAGAAGCATTTGTTCATTTGCGCAAAGATATGGGAAGCAAAGAAGATCACTGATAAAGACACAAAACTCGTGCAGCTAGCGATCACTCTAAGAGATCGAGCACTAGACTGGTACATGAGTCTAGACATGAACATTGTTCCCAGAATGACACGGACCCTGGACGACATTAAGAAACTATTGATAAATGAGTTCTAGAAGCCGATCTTAGAGGATCAATACATGAATGAGATGATTGAAATAAGACAGAAACCAACAAAATCAGTATGGGAGATTGATCAAAGATTCAAGCGATTAAAAGGAAAGTTAAAATACCTTATGACCAATATGCAGCATCAGCACCTATTTTTCAACTCACTACTCCCACACTTAAAATATCCATTACGACAACAAAAGTTTCAGACGCAGGTAGAGGCTCTACAGACAACCTTGCAATTGGAAGAGAATCAGTACCAACAGACGGACCTGGCTATCGAAGAACTAAAAGAGGATATGAATAACTTAACATTTCAGCCAAACCAGAATAAGAACAAGGATAAATGAGAAGTTGTTTGGTGCACTACCTACAGGACGGAAGGACACCACAAGAATGAATGCCCAACATTCGCACAGTATATGGCGATGGGGATTCCAAACTCACTACCACATGGAGGATTATGGTGTGAAATATGCAAGAAACTGGGTCACAACCCTTACCATTGCACGATGATGCAAAAATACCAAACAGTTCCAAAGAACTCATATTGCACCTTTTGCAAGTCAGTCGGCCATGATGACAAAGATTGCAAAAATATGGAGCTAGTGCAGGAAATAACATCATACGCATACAGGGTACAGGCATAAATGATGATTGGGCAAGTAGCACCACAGTTCACTCAAGCCCCAACCCCATACAACACCGTGCAGCAGCAGTATAATACTGTATAGTAGCTGTACAATAACGCACAACCACAGTACAACCTAACATAGCCCTAGTACAATACCACGCAGTATAATTAGGGACCACAGTATAACCCTCCGCGAGATGATCGCACATCTTATAGAGGAGCAGGACAAGCCAAAGGAGGTTTCAGATGTGGTAGAGGACCAGTCACATGTCACAATTTCCAACAACTAGGACATTATGCATGGGAGTGCCCACTGTCACTAGCGACTTGTATGTATTGTCGCACATCAGACCACGATACAGAGAAATGTCTGACATTACTTGTAAAGATCTAGGAAAAAAGGAATCAAAATAACCGGAATGTTTAGTGGATTTCAGCCGAAGCAAGGGATGATGGACATAACATCAACATAGTCACTCAAAGAGGAACGAAAATAGGAAATGATGCAGTTCGATAGGAACCAGCGTAGAACCAATGGATAAAGAAGAACACTGATACCAAGAAGAAGTTTGATGCACATAAGGAGAAGGAGATATTTACAGAAACCTGATAAGAATTCCAGAGGAAGAACATTGCACCGACTACACAACAGAGCAAGGAAGCTATGGAACATGAAATGCCACCAACCATACCAACAGAATACAACCCAAGGAACAAGTAAGTATTATCAAAGACTTTTTGCAATCATGCATCAAAATTTTAGGTGATCCTTCATTTGTCAAAATATTACAAAACATCCTAGAAAAATGTAGCAGTGAGATGGAACAGAATCCAGAATTGAAAACTGTCAACCACCTACATACAAGAAGAAGAACAAGTAGGGAATTTAGACTAGATGCTAACATTAGGGATTTCAATATGGGAGATATTATACTAGATCTAGGATCTGAAGTGAATGTACTACCAAAATATACATGGCAATGCATGGGAGAACCTACACTGGGATACTCAAGTGTTTAATTAAAGCTAGAAAATCAACATAGAGTCCTACAAATAGGTAGATTGAAAGGAGTGATGGTAGATCTGGATGGTGTGTGCACTAAGGTGGACTTTGAAGTCATTGAAATAGTATATGACACAACACCTTACCCGGTGCCAGGCACCAGGCCGAAGGGGAAAGAAGAATGCTGACCCCAAGAAGAAGTTCAACGTGCATAAGGAGGAGATATTTACAAAATCCCGTCAAGAATTCTAGAAGGAGAACATTATGCCGAATGCACAACAGAGCAAGGAAGCTCTGGAACATGAAATGTCGCCATCACTGGACCATACCAACATAATACAACCCAAAGAACAAGTAAGTACTATCAAATACTTTCTGCAATCATGCATCAAAATGTTAAGTGATCCTTCATCTGTCAAAATATTGCAAAGCATCCTAGAAAAATGTAGCAACGAGACGGAACAAAAGCCAGAATTGAAAACTGTCAACCACCTACATACAAGAAGAAGAACAAGTAGGGAATTTAGACTAAATGCTAACATTGTGGATTTCAATATGGGAGATGTTATACTAGATATAGGATCCGAAGTGAATGTACTACCAAAAGCTACATGGCAATGCATGGGAGAACCTACACTGGGATACTCAACTATTCAATTAAAGCTAGCAAATCAACATAGAGTCCTACCAATAGGTAGACTAAAAGGAGTGATCGTAGATCTGGACGGTGTGTGCACTAAGGCAGACTTTGAAGTTATCAAAATAGTAGACGACACAACACCTTACCCGACGCTACTTGGTCTAGATTGGGCATTCGAAAACCAATCCATAATTAACTTAAAAACCAGAAAAATGACATTTGAGTCGGGGGACTACAACTTCATATCCCCACTCAACCCATCAGAAATCGAGAGGTTCATATAACTCACTTGTCTAGATTTAGAAGAGATTGTCTAGTTGTACAGAACAACTGCACGCAATGCTGACTATATAAACCCAACTGCAGATGGGGTACTCAGTTGGCGGAGCATTACTTCATGTACAATAGACTCAGACATCAGGTTATAAAACTGGCAGCAAAGAATACACGAAGTATCCATGAGAAGGTATGCTAGAATAGACCGTGCAGTAAGGTGGATTGGCACAAGAATCAGAGAACCACCTAGTTTTCATGGGCTAAATGATTTGGAGACTTTCCTGACACAATATGAAGACGAAGTATTAGAAAAACAGATATTTATAGCACTAGATTTAGCACTAAAGGTCGCACCCGCAATATTGTGAGGTGAACACAAAGAGACTATCACAGATTGGTACCAATGTAAGCGATTATTGCGCATAAGGTTCGACGTAGAACAGACAGGTACCAAACAACAGAAATATGATGGACTAGGCACACCAAAAGAACACTTGGAGGCATGTAAAACGCTGTGGAAAATGACGCCACCAGAGGAATGGTCTCACCACTTCATTCATACTTTAGAGGGCATACCAGCGAATTGGTATACGGACCATGTTTTAGGATAAATCCGTAAGTGCGGACACAAACCGATCTCCCTAGATCCACCTGGATCTAGAACAAAACAGGACAGAATATACCACTTTCCCTAGATCTAACTATTGAATTAAATTGGAAGTGAGAATAAGAGACATACCTTGTAATCGCTTCCTTAAT
>ML778556.1:1913385-1994466 GCA_009831015.1 Picea engelmannii | reverse complement strand
TCGTAAAGTCCCTTCCAACTGTCCTTCGTTCCCCACACACTTCTTGCTCCAAGGATTCTGAAACCATAGATCTGATAGCTACTCACAATCTATCTTGACAAAACAAATCTCAAAGCCACTCTAACCAAGCCAATAATTCCAAGACAAAGAACCAAAAGCTAACCCAAGCTCACAAAATCTCAAGCTAATCAAAAGCTAACTTTCTCCATGAGAGCTCCTCTCCTTTTATAGGTTGAAGAGGATAAGGTGAGGAGGTTAGGATGATCCCACTAAATCATGAAAGTGAGTAAGATCCAAACCATTCGGATGCCACCTCACCATAGAAGCTTCTCCTTCTAGAAGATTCACGAAAACGCTCATTTTTCCCACGTGCTGGAATTCTCGCACCCTGGCTATAGTGCAACCTGCGAGAATGGGTCATTCTCGCACCCTGGCTATAGAGAAACCTGCGAACACCTCGCACCCTGGATATAGTGCAACCTGCGAGAATGGGTCATTCTCGTACCCTGACTATATAGCAACCTGCGAACTTCCCTTTTTATAAGGCTTTTACATAGGAAAAAGCAATTTCTTTTCTCATGAGAAGTTCTTCTCCCTTCTCTCTTTAGGAACTTAGGCCACTGACCCCTCTGAAGGCAACAGATAGGTTTACATCATTAACGATCATAGGGATGACGGAAATAATGTGTAACAGACCAGGAAATGTGTAAAGTAACCAAGACATGGGAGACACTCTAACAGAACTTTACAGTCACTTTCTCATTCGAGCATGAGAACCCCAACATAGACGCGACCCTAAAATGGATCAAAAACGTCATATTCATTAAAGAACTAGAAGTAGAAGATATCACAGAGGTACAATAGTGGAATAAGAGGACAGTCAAGGATCTACTGTCATGCTACTACATGCAGGAGGAAGCCCGAGATGAAGATGATATGTGCGATATTCAGATCGAAGAACTCAAAGGCAAGAGAGATGTGGAAGGACCACCCTTAGAGTCAGAGTTCATCGCTACGCCAATCAAGATAAAGAAGGTTAACATAAGGACCGCTGAGCATCCCAAAATGGTCAGCATTGGAGATTACTGGGATGAACAGACACTAGAAAGAATCACAGAATTGTTGCGTGAATACAACGAGATTTTTCCCACAACCTTTACATAGATGAAAGGCATAGCCAGAGAATTAGGAGAAATGAATATACCACTTAGACCTTATGTGAGACCCATTAAACAATGACCATATATATTGAACCCCATATATAAACAAAAAGTTAAATACAAGATCGACAGGATGATCGAAGTCGGCATCATCGAACCAGTCAAAGAATCAGAATGGATAAGCCCGATGGTAGTACAAGACAAGAAATAGGGAAGAGGGATCAGGATATGCGTCGACTTGAGGAAGTTGAACAATGCATGCGTACACGACCCATTCCCCACACCATTCATGGACGAAGTACTCGAGAACGTAAGAGGCCATGACGCCTACTCATTCACCGATGGATTCTTAGGATATCATCAGATTAAGATAGCACAAGAGGATAGACACAAGACCACATTTGTGACATGATGGGGATCTTATCAGTATACAGTCATGCCGTTCGGACTGAAGAATTCACCTGTGATATTTTCTAGAGTGGTCATCACAGCATTTAAGGAATCCATCCATCAATTCCTCGAAGTATACTTGGATGATTGGACATTTTATAACTTACTAAAAAACCATGTGGAAGTTTTACAACTGATGTTAGAACGATGCAGACAGTGCCAAATATCACTGAATATCAAGAAATGCATATTTGGAACACCATTTGGGATACTATTGGGACACATAGTATGAAAATAGGGTTTTCTAGTGGATCCGTCCAAAATTGCAGACATTGTTAACCTACCAGCACCAAAAATAGTCTGCCAACTAAGATAAATGCTAGGACATACAGGATATTACAAGAAATTCATCAAAGGCTATGCACAGATTACAATGCCAATGGAAAAAATGTTATGGAAGGATACAAAGTATCAATGTAACGATGAGTACCAACACGGTCTAGATACCCTGAAAGAAAACATGGTCACTGCACCAATATTGGTATTTCCAGATTGGGAGAAGACATTCCATGTATAGTAGATGCATCAATGATAGCACTTGGAGCTATCTTAGCAAAACCATGAGCATGAGACTTGGATCAACCGATAACGTTCGCAAGCAGAAAATTATCAGACTCATAATAGAATTATAACATGATAGAAAGAGAAGGCCTAGCTATGGTTTATGCACTACAAAAATACAGACATTGCCTATTGGGAAAACACTTTAATATGTTTACAAATCAATCATCCCTGAAATACCTAGTCAACAAGCCAGTGTTGGGGGGGGAGAATTTGTCGATGGTTATTGTTATTTCAAGAATTTCAATTTGAGGTAATAGTTAAATTAGGTAAATTGAATGCAGGACCTGACCACCTATCGAGGGTCACAAATGGAGAGGAACCAACGAATTTAGAAGACAACTTTCCAGATGCATAACTATTCTCAGTACAGATTGTTGACGATTACTTCGCAGAGATCATCTAGTACTTGAACACAGGTACTGCACCGCAAGAATATACCACTGCACAGAACAAGAACCTGGTAGTCCACACAACCGACTATCAAATGATCGCAGGACATCTATACAATATGGGCATAGATAACATCTTACAAAGATACGTACTAGACCATGAACGACCAATAATTTTAGCAAAAGCCCACAAGGGAATAGCAGGAGGGAATTATGCAGGAAAAGATACCGCATAGAAGGTACTACGCATAGGATTATGGTGGTCAACGATCCATAGAGACTCAAAAGAGTACTGTCAGAAATGTGATGTTTGTCAAAGGGTAGGCAAACCCAACAGAAGGGACGATATTCCACTACGACTGCAAGTGACACTTCAGGTATTCGAAAAATGGGTGATAGAATTTGTGGGACCCATTAACCCACCAACCAAAAGAACGGGGGAGAGATATATTATCACTACAAAAGAATACCTAAGAACATGGGCGGAAGCTACACCAGTAAAATATTGCAGCGCAAAGACAACTGCACACTTTTTGTTTGAACAGGTAATTACTAGATTTGGGTGCCCAATAATTTTGATGAGTTACCAAGGAACACACTTCATAAACAACACCATCTGAGTGATGCTCGAAGACTTTGAAGTTCATCACCAAAAAATAACACCGTATCATCCACAAGAAAATGGCACGATAGAAGCCTTCAACAAAATTCTAGAGAACACCTTGACAAAGATATGTAACAACAATAGGGATGACTGGGACCTCAAGGTACCAGTAGTTTTATGGGTATATAGAATCACATGAAAAAAATTGACAGGCCACACACCATTCAAACTAGTCTATGGTCAAGAAGCAGTAGTGTTGTTAGAATTTTTAATACCCAGTCTACGTGTAACAGCTATCACACACATGGCAAAATGAGGCATAGTACAAGAAATACTAAATCATTTACTGTCAATGGAGGAAGACCGAATCTTGGCAGGATTCCACCAACAAGTATGGAAAGAAAGAGACAAATCTTGGCACGACCGCCACATCAAGAGGAAGATGTTCAAGGAAGGAGATCTAGTATTGCTCTATTACAGTAAATCATTGCAACACCTAGGAAAGATGAGAATGCATTGGCTAGGACCATACAAGGTAAAATATGTCATGGATGGTGGAGCTGTATAGTTAAGAGATATAGCAGGAGCAGACCTCAGAGGAATAATCAATGGGAGTTGACTAAAGCTATACAAGGACAGTCGACCATGCACCATGTAGTGAAAAAAAAAAAGAGTCGCATATGAAACATGAAGCCAACAAAGGAAATGATAACAACCATATCAAAAGAGGAAACCAGAAGGAAAAGGAAAGTCGACAAAAGCAGGCTAATAGGACAACATGAGGCAGAGCTAAAGCAAGGTAAGGATGGATGGGATGTCACATTAAACATGCCAACTAGAGATGGAAGAGTAGGCGTAATGGCAAGTACAAAACCATCGTGAATGTATTGAACCCAAAGTTATGGTGCATTAATCGCATGACGGAGGAAGTGTCCTCAAAAAGCTTCATGATGAGATCATACAACACATGATCACAGAAGTAGTTAGTCTATTCGCAAAAGGAGAACATAAAAATAACAACAATAGTTAGAATGAACAGAGTGAAACCACAGAGCTCACCGAAGCCATTCAAACTAAACAAACATTTGAAAAACACCATTATGGCACCACCGAAGCTTGCAGAACTAGGCCAGACAGCCAGATCAACCAAGGTTCAGATTAGTTCACGAGGACCACTAGAAGAAAATGAGCAGCAACCACCAGAGATCGTTGATATTGATGAAATCCCATCGCTATAGGAAATCCTAGTAGAGTCCATACCAATACTAGAGTAGATTTTGCAACCACAAAAAGAGGCCATGGAACAGGATACACCAATAGTAGTGCACGAGCCTCAGAACAAAGAAGAAGAAACCCACTAGGAAATACCATCAGAACATGCTAAAGCAACCGTGGAAGTGAACGGAACGACAGAAAATCTGGGAGCAGAGGAGCAACCAGACGAGACACAAGCACCCGACTTAGGTCACCTAGCCGAGAAGACCGTTGGAACTACCTGAGAGTGGCCAGAGTGGATGATAGGGGAATAGACAGGAGTTGTTGGAACTTCAAGCCATCCAACACAGCAGGAGGACCAAGTTCAAATACCAATATCACCTCGAATGAAATCGGCTGCAGAGATTGTGCTACCTCGCATACCAGAGGGAATACAGGTGGACCCGCAGTTATTGGGTCACGTAGGGAAGCTCAAGTATTCCGACCATGACGTAGCAGATGAAACAAAATATACAAAGCTTGCACCACAGGTATTTACACATAAAATAATTGTGAACCAACTCGAAGAAACCATCACTCAGCCACACCAGTGGGCAATTGGATTGGACAGAACAAGAATTATAGGATTGTTGAAGATACCACACTTTGGCAGAGGCCAATATGTGTTGGCTTCGTCTAGCAACTTCTAGCAGTTACGCATGGAGGGGATGTATGGCTGGACAAACCTGTCCCCATAACTGTTGAACTTATCATGCAGATAACAGGCCTACCCACCCAGGTTATGGATCCCGCGCTGATTCTAGATGATAAGTCCAAGGAAAAAACATTGGCAGAAGAGATGAAGAAGAAATATGGCACTGACAGGGGAACAAGAGGCATTATAATCAAACGGATCAACAATGTCGTAGCGCAATTGGGCGCAAAGATCTTAGCCTGCAAACTACTAATAAAATGTCACAAATATGAAGTACCGACAGGAGTCAAGGCTTCTTTTGAAACCACTACTTTTGCCTCTACTTCTGTGGGGGAGACAGACCAACACTAGCGGCACAAATCCACAAAATATTACACCTGAAGGAAAACACCCCAGGGAACACACCCAACATGGTGTTGTAGCTCAATGCGCAGAAGGCACCTCCATGATTTGGGTGCCATAACTATCAAAATTGTTCCAAGTAGACTGCAAATACACACAGGACGCAGGTACGGAATTGCATTACTCATGGCTGATCACTCTCATATCTTTCATGGGATGGCGAGAACCAAAACACATCATATTTTGTACGATACCACATCCAGGAGGAGCAAGATATTTTGTCCTGAGATTCGTGCCACTAGCCAAGCATAAGAGGGAGAATGGAGTTGTATTCGAACCTTACCTATGGGAGATACAGGAAGCCATCAGTCGAACATGGAGAATAACACTAGAGGTAGTCGCATGATATGGGGGAATCACCAAATTCTGGGCTAGGTGACAAACCATGTGGATACAACCAAGGCAAGATCCATATAAACAGTGGCTACAGATGCGCTACTACGTCACCGAGGGAGATATCAACATGATCATCAACGAATGGCCTGATGAATGGAGGATTCCAACCATACCCAGAGAAGTACCAGGACAAACAACATAAGGAGGGGCTGCACAGGCAGAAACACAACCTCCACAAATCCTAGTACCCTGGGCCAAACCAAGTCAACTCACGTAGATGAAAACTCAGAGCAGCCAAGGACTTAGAAGGGGAGGACAAAAACTACTCAACTGACCAATGGACAGTGGAAACCGACTGAGGGAGCACGGGAAACCACATCGAACCCCATCACACAGGAACCAGGGGGAACTAAGAGACCAGTGGTATAGGAAGTAGGTGCACACAAGAAAATGAAGGCACAACGACCACCACCAGCCTATACAATCAAGGAGGAGGATGGAGAGATGATTGCTAGAATGGTCCAAGAGTTCCTCATAGAGGATTTCGATCATGTCACGCACCACAGGGATAAACTGCAGAAGGAACTGACAGAAATGGGACAGTTGCTTAAGAAATTTTGGGAAGCCCAGATCACGAGTAGCAGTAGAGGAATAGATCCATCGACCACACAGACCACATAAAGGGTGGAGGTAGAAGAACGTGACCCAATTCTTATGATACCATGCACACATTCCATGGTCTACATAAAGCCTAACATGCTGTGAATGGATGAAATTATGGGACAGACACCACTAAAGCATTTGGATCATATCCAATTGGTATTTACACGAATGCCATCAAGAGAATTATACAAACTACAGGTTAGCGTCGACTAGGAGATGCAATCGTGAGAACATAAAAACTTAGTCGAGATACAACAAGCAACAAAGAAGCGGGAAGCGCTGGAAACAATTTGTGCACAGGTAAAATCTAAAACTCAAGAGGATAAAGAACGCAAAAACTAGCTGGAATGCAGAGTGGAATTTTTTTTTGGGAAACTTCCAACAACTGCACAAGGAAATGAACTATCAGCTGCAGAAAAGATCGACCAAATTGCGCAAGCAATTGATCATTATCATAAGGAGATCAAGATTCTCTATGGACATATTAGACCGACAACTCCACCAGCAGTGAAGGAGCAAAGGATGCAGGAAGAAGCAACGTAAATGCAGGAGCTAGAAAAATAGGTTAGCATGATAGCCCACTTGCTAGATAACGCAATGCAACTTTGGACAAGGATGGAAGAGGATCCATAGGTCCAACACTGGGACAAGGAGGAGGAGAGGAACAATGCAACGATCCAAGAACTCAAGCAGTGACATAATACCATACCAATTCCAGAATGGGTCAAGGGAACGCAAGAGTTGAAAAAGATACAGGTAGAACTTATCACTACGCAAACACAAAAATAGGAGCGTCAGGCTCAAGTAGAACCGTTGCAGGAACGGGTAGCAGAATTACTTGCGCAGGAAAAAGAAGCCAGAAAGAAGACAACATAGACTCAACTAGAATGCACAAGATTGATGAGCGAGGAAGTGGAAGCTCAGACAGTCGACACCATAAAGGAGAAAACCACACAGGCACTAAAAAAAGAAACAGATTTTCAGAAACAGTTCTAGACGATCACCAAGGAGATCGAGGAAGCACAGAGAAATTAGGTGACTCGAGACGAGTCACATGTCAGTGTTGGGGGCCTATTGGCACCAGTCCAAAGGGGAAAGAAGAACAATCATGGGAAAGAAAGCGTGCAGAAACTGAAGTAAAAACTGGCAAAAGAACAACACGCGTGCATGCAATAAAGCATGCACAAAGGAAAGCCACAACTAAAGGAAGAACAACACACGCATGGGAGAAATACCTAACGTAATAAGGGTTAGGGTTTTGGTAATATTCTGTAAAAGGATAAGGAGCCCGAAATGTATAAATATAGATATGAAAGTATCATATAGGGATGGTTGTTGTTATTATTGCTTTTTTTTAGGGTTATGATTTGTTGTTATTTTAGCTGTATGAACCGATTTTGTAAGCTATTGAGAAAATAAGATACGAGGGAAGGTAGATATGAGGATTAGACCATAGGATGTAGATCCTGGTGCGATCTAGTTTGCCTCACATAGATCTTACCCAGTTTTGTGGAGAATTGTAAGCACACAGTGCTAGGAATATAGAACTTCCATAATAAAAGAGCCAAGAGCCAAATATTTGTGGATGTAGCCCAGGAGGGGGTGAACCACGGTAATACTTGTGTAATATGTTGAATGTATGCATGTCTCTTCTTTCTTTCAGTAATTAATGGGTAAGCTTGATGAATGAGTTAGCACATTGTTATGAATCTGTTTATACTCTACTCAAATTAAACTATGAAATATACGTATTCGAATTCAAGGGATAAGTAGTTTACCTTACACCTCACGGTACTTGGATTTAATCAATAAGCCCCTATCCCCTACTTTTTCCTAGGCTGAAAACACCCGAGTCTTACAGTCACCCATTTAAATCTATCTCAGGTGACACTGCGCAGTACCTTTCGAGTGCTATGTTTCCTTCTGGTTTACAAGGAGGGTCGATAGTTTTAGAGGCTTTGTTGGAACCCCGAATGACATGAACCTTGGGTCAATAACTTAGAAAACCCAAGAAAGGAAATAGTAACCAAAAACCTACCTTGGTACGAGGTATGTAGAAATAGACATCGCCTTGGTGAATGTTATTACATGCAAAAATATGTTCAGACACCCACAAATCTATATTGCACATTCTATAAGTCGGTAGGGCATGATGATAGGGATTGTAGGGCCTATGACCTCATGCATGAAAGGTCAAGGGATATATTCAAAATTGAAGGTGAAGTATAGCAAGAAGGGAACACTACGCAATATAATTCCACTGGAAGAGGAAACTTCAACCCTTGTGGTGGATTCATAGGAAGAGGATGAGGAGGATGTATGGGTTGAGGTAGAGGTCATATCATTTGTTATAACTGTGCACAGCTGGGTCATTTGGAAAGGGATTGTCAAAACCCTTGTACCACTTTCAGTTACTGCAACTCATTTGAACATGTCATAGAATATTGTTCTATGTTGTTAGCCAAACTTCAGGAAATACGAGGAGGAAACCAACAAGTACATCTAATCACAGCAGAACCTCACAGAGAAGATCCTAGAGTCGTTGTTATCACTAGAGGAGGCACTGCTATAGAATAAGATAGGGTGACTCCAAGGAAGACTAAAGAACAATCAAGAGTCAAGAAAAGTGGAGAGAAGACACAAGAGTTTGATCCAAAGAAAGAGAAGAAGACATTTGAAGAGGCAATAAAAGAGTTTAGAAGAGATCAAACTTCTTCATCAAAGGCACAACTAGAAGTGAGAGAATGTGGAATGCACCTGGCCTTTGATAAGTCCACTTCGCCTGGAGAAGGAAAGCAGGTAAGCAGACTCATGGAATTATTATTGACTTGCATTAATTTGATAAAGGATGAGAGTGATGTACAAGAGATACAAAACTTGATCAAACAGTATGAGCTAGGAAAGATAAATCCCTTGATAAATAGAGTAGTACACCAACTCTATAACAAGAAAAGGACAAATAACGAGCTACATCTGAATTCTCAGATCATAGATTATGATATAGATTATGTGGTCCTCGACTTAAGGTCAAAGTTCAATGTCATGACGAAGCAAACTTGGGAACTGATGGGAAAAACTAAGTTTATATATTCCCCTATCAGGCTCAGGATAGCCAATCAATAGGCTATGAGCCCCTTCAGAAGACTGGAACATGTCCCTGTGGACATAGATGGGGTTAGAACATTTGTGGACTTCAAGGTGATTGAGATAGTCGATGATAGTTGTCCTTACCCCGCACTGTTAGGAATTTATTGGGCTTTCAATAATTCTACCATTGTGGATTTGAATAAATGAAGAATGGCATTCAAAGGAGATGTCCTTAGGGTCATTTCACCTTTGGATCCTGATGAAGTTCGTAGATACACAGAACCCATCAAAGAAGAGGACCGCACATATGAACTAGAAAATATATACAAATTGACCGCAAGACAACATGATTGCATTAATCCTACAGCAGATGGGAATTTAAGCTGGCGAAGTGACATTTAATATTCATCAGACTAATGAGAAGCACTAGAGAAATGGCAGAACAAGATGTATGAATTTTTTGCGCGGCAATGTGCTATATTGATTAGAGAATTTCACTGGATCGACACAACAGTAAGTAATTTACCCACATTTGATGGTTTGAATCACTTAGAAACTTTCCTATTGGAATTAGAAGAAGTTGTACCAATAAAAAAGAGACGGTTGGCATTGGACGAGGCTTTGAAAGCTACTCTAGCAAGATGGCGGGGAACACACAAAAGGAACATCACGAACTAGATACAATGTAACACCTTGATGACTGCATGATTTTTAGAACAAGTTGAAGGATGTGAAGTTAGGTACATAGGTCAAAGCTGTCTAAAAGACCATGTGCAAGATTGTGAGGAGGCCTAGAGATGCATTCCTCAAGAGTAGTGGGTGCAGAAATTCATCAATACTCTAGACACAATGCCTATCAACTAGTACCATGAAGCGAAACTATGCCTCGCCACTTCTTACTGACAAGGTATGACTTAGAAATTTGTAGCTAAATTTTTGTTTTAAATTCATTACCCTATGGTAGATCACATTTTATAGGTTGTAAGAAAAAAATTATTTGAGGAGGCACCTAGCCTCCCTATGGATCAAGAAGAGGATGAATGGACTGCACCTCTTTAGAAATTGCAAGGATGTTACAATATCAATGCCGATGAAGACGATGATCCTAGGAAGGTGAACATCACAGAAACAGAAGGATAGCGAGACATAGAAGGATCAGGAGTCGAACTACCTTTTATTGGACATCCAATCAAAATCAAGAAAGTTAATATTGGAACAGAGAAAGCACCTAAGCTTGCTAATGTTGGAGATTACTGGGATGATGCCACTATTGATAAGATCACAGAATTGTTGCATGGATATCAGGACTTGTTTCCAACCAAGTTCACTGATATGAAGGGAATTAAAGGGCCCATGGGAGAGATGAAGATCCCCTTGAAACTAGATGCAAGGCCAGTTAAACAAAGACCTTAAATATTGAACCCTAAATATAAAGAGAAAGTGAATATTGAACTAGACAGAATGTTGGAAGCATGGATCATAGAACCTGTCGAAGAGTCAAAATGGATTAGCCCTATGGTGGTGAAGTATAAGAAGACCAGAGAGATCAGAATTATTGTAGACCTCAAGAAGCTGAATGACGCATGCCAACACAATACATTCCCTACACCATTTACTGACGAAGTGTTATATAACGTGCGAGGACAAGAAGTCTACTCCTTCATCGATGGATTCTCAGGATACCATCAGATCAGGATTTCCCAGGAAGATCACCATAATACCACATTTGCAATAGAGTGGGGACCCTACCAATACACAGTGATGCCTTTTGGATTGAGGAATGCACCAACCATCTTTTCTACGGTGGTGGTCGAAGCATTCAAGGAATTTTTACATAAATTTTTGGAAGCATATTTTGATGACTGGACTGTTTTTAGCTTATTGAAAAACCATATTGAATGCTTAAGACTAATGTTGGATAAGTGCAGGAAATGTCAGATTGCCCCGAACCTGAAGAAATGCATCTTATTTTCTCCTTTTGGAGTGTTGCTGGGCCATATTTCGTGTAAGAAGGGATTACTGGTAGATCCATATATGATTGCCATTATTGTTGATTTACCCCCTCTTACTTCAGTCAAACAACTGCGCATTGCACTGGGACATACTGGATACTATAGGAAGTTCATTAAGGGCTATGCACAGATTACAACACCCATGGAGAAGTTTTTGAAGAAATATTGTCAGTTTCAATGGACAAAAGAATGTCAGCAGAGCTTCGACACACTGAAACAAAAAATGGTTACTGCGCCTATTTTGGTTTTCCCAGATTGGAGCAAGGAATTTCATGTACATGTCGATGCATATTCTATTGTATTGGGAGTGGTGTTAGCACAACCAGGAGCAAGATACATTGACCACCCACTAGCCTTTGCTAGCAGGAAGCTCTGAACAACTGAGATAAATTACACCACCACCGAAAGAGAAGGTTTAGCCATGGTATATGTGCTGCAGAAGTTTTTTCACTACTTATTAGGAGGACACTTTAAGATTTTCACTGATCAATCTGTGCTAAAATACCTAGTCAGCAAGCCAGCGTTGGGGGGAAGAATATGCAGATGGATTCTGCTATTTCAGGAATATGATTTTAAGATCGTGGTAAAACCATGAAGGATGAACAAAGGACCTGACCACTTGTTGATATTGGAACACGGAGAGGAACCTACTAGTTTGGAGGATACACTGTCGGATTCACAGTTGCTATCCATTATAAAGGTTGATGATCACTTCATCAATATAGTCCAGTTCTTGTGAACAGGAATGGCACCTAGTGAATACACAATCACCCAGAAGAAGCAACTCGTAGTGCACACTGCATATTTTTCACTTATAGCCAGACAACTATACAATATGGGACCCGATGAGATCCTGAGGAGATGTGTCATGGAAGCAAAAATACCACTAATTTTAGTAGAAGCTCGTGAAGGCATCGCAGGAGGACACTACACAGGAAAATAAAAAATGCAGAAGGTTCTTAGAGCTGGCCTCTAGTGGCCTACTTTACACAGAGATGCTAAAGACTACTATAGAGCCTGTGATGTATGCCAAAGAGTTGGGAAACCATCCAGAAGATATGATATTCCTTTATCACCCCAACTAACATTACAATCATTTGAGAAATGGGACATTGACTTCGTGGGACCTATAAACCCACCAGGGAAGCGCACAGAAGATAGATACATCATCACTGCAACATAATATTTGACCAGATGGGTAGAAGCAAGAGTAGTTAAGGATTGTAGTGAAACTACATCTGCGTGTTTCATATTTGATGATATCATAACCAATTTTGGATGCTTGAAGATCCTTATGATCGATCAAGGCACACATTTTATTAATAAGAATATTGAAGCCGTGACTGAGGAATTCAAATTTCATCATCAAAAGAGCACACCCTACCATCCACAAGCGAATGGGACAGTTGAAGCATTCAATAATATCTTAGAGACAACACTGACGAAGATTTGCAGTGTGAACAAGAATGGGATTTGAGAATACTAGCAGTATTATGGGCCTATAGAACCACTTGCAAGAAGCTGACAATGAAGACCCCCTTTGAGTTGGTCTATGGTTTAGAAGCAGTTGTTCCCATGGAATACTTAGTGCCTAGCTTGAGGATTGGAGCATTCACATATATGGCTGACACGAGTGTTGTTCAAGAGAGGCTCACACAGTTGGTCAAACTAGAAGAAGACATATGTATTGTAGGGTTTCATCAGCAGGCATAGAAGGAAAGAGAAAAGGACTACAATGTCAGGCGCATCAAGAAGAAAGTGTTTAAGCAAGGATATATGGTATTGGTATACAACAACAAATTCATGAAGCATCTAGGGAAGTTCATAACACATTGGTTAGGGCCATATGAGGTTGTCTATGTCATGGAAGGAGGAGTTGCGCAATTGAAGACTTTGCATGGAGAGTGGAAGGAAGGTTTAGTGAATGGGAGCCGGTTGAAATTTTACTATGACAACCAGCTGCCTCACATATATCGGTAAAAACACACAGAGAAGGGTCTAGGTACTAGGTGCATTTGAAACTGGGTACCAGGCACAAAAAAGACAGTCTGCACACAATGGGGAGGAACAAAGAAGAAAGAACAGACTGCGTTGTGCAGTCTGCATTTGACGAAAAGTAGAAGGTTCAGATCAAAGTGCCTTGGGAAAAGTCACAGGTGAGTGTTGTGGGCCTATTGGCCCTTGGTTATGGAATAAAGTGAATATTACAGAAGGAAAAGCAAAATGTGAACTGCATGTAAGACACAGTGACTAATACTGGGTCGAAGTGAGCAAAAGAGAAGAAAAGATGGAGCGAAGTAAGAGAAAGAAATTCGTTGGATGAGGAGATTGAGGATGAGAGATCAACAAGGAAGATGGATCTTGGATAACTCAACAAGTGTAAAAATCCACCAGTATATACTTTGGAGAACCTTGCAAGAAGGAAGGAAAGACAGGCTGGCAAAGCTCTGAAAACGTGGGTCAAGTTGACCTAGGATTTTAGACACCTAGGGTTTAGGTATCTAGGGTTTTGACACCTAGGCTCTGGCCTAAGGCTATTGGTGAGATATTGTAATGTATAAATAAAGATCAAGAGGAATTGATATGAGTTCAAGTATATAATAATGTGTGATTGTTGTTATCGCGGAGAGAGAAGTATTGTCTGGAGAGAGAAATTTGTATTGTAAGATCTTCAGCTGGGTGAGAAGATCAACCCTGCAGTTGGGTGTGCAGGGAAGGGAGATAGATAGAAGAGAGAAAGAGAGAGATATGAAAGCTAAGAGTGCAGATAGAACTATAATCTTTCAAATGATATATTATAAAGCATGGTTCTGTGGACATATCCCTAAGGAGAGGGTGAACCACATATATCCTGTTGTTGTGTGTGATTGGTGTTGTGTTCTTTGCTCTGTTACTCTGATGATGCATTAGTATGTTAGATATGATATATAACTATGCAAAGTAGTTCTATGTTTGAAAATAATAATCTGATCTCCGTGCGTGGTTTCCTTGATTCCACTCGCATTTCCTCTGGTTGTAGACACATGTGTCCAACAACCCCCTATTGCTACTTCGGGTGAGACTGCATCTACTTCGTAGGTGTTGCCGAAAGGGCCAATAGTTAGGGCTTGCTGGTGTGGTATTAGGGATAAACCTTGGGTCTTCCCCTGTGCCAACAAAAATCCCCAATTGTTGCATCCAAATTCACGATAAATTGATGCACATAAAGAGGAATGTGCGTAGGTGGGCACACTAAAATGTGGTGTTGCACTAAAAAGTATTAGCGTGCTGGTGCACGCGCTAAATTTTGGTGCCAAGTGGAAAAATGTTGGTGTGCAGGTGTGCGCGCTAAATTTTGGCGTTGTGCAGAAAAATGTTGGTGTGCAAGTGTCTGTGATAAATTTTGGTGCCGCGTGGAAAGATGTTGGCGTGTGGGTGCGCGCGCTAAAATTTGGCATCGCGTGGAAAAATATTGGCATGTGGGTGTGCATGCTAAATTTAGCATTTCATAGTGCAGATTGAGTAATGCATGCATAATACTGGCGTGCAGTGTGCATACACATAATAAATTGTGCGTGTTGTGCATACACATGATAGTGGCACGCGTGGTGTGTGCAGTATTGTAAGAGTGTAGAGGAGTTTGGTTGGTGCGCACGCAATGTGGTTATATGTTGTCACGCGACAGTTTAGTTAATGGTGCACGCAGAGTATTGGTGCATGGTGGGGGCATACTAAAATCTGGCATGGTGTAGAACGTAGAGTGAAATGCACATGGAATATCAATGCGCAATACAAAAATTGTGTGCAACAGGTAATAGTGCAAAAACTGAAATTTTGCGCGGTGGATATTGGCGCGCGACACACAAGTAGTGCGTGCTAGTTATTGTTGTGACAGAGAAGTGATGCACAGTAGTTATAGGTGCACAGACCATGAATTACCTTGTGATGTTTCTCCGCATGCTAAATATGGGTGTATGTGTTGAAATTTGTGTGCGTGAAATAGTTTGGAGGGAGAACAACAATGGAAAACCAACGAATTTCTGCGACATTGTATACAGTTTGAACGTTATCTTTTTGCAACCCATTGTTTAGGCCCTTAACAATGTTTTAAGTACTCAAAAACCATGAGAACATAGTGTAACAAGGTACACTCTGTCTCTGTAGCTCAAATAAAATATTTCGGAGAGATATTTCTAATGGTATAAACCGTTCAACAAACGAAGCTTTTATGAGAAAGTTACAACACAAACAGTGGAGGGTAAATTTTAAGACCCAACTAACTTCAAAGAGGCATAACTTTCTACTCTTGAATCATATTGAGGCACAGAGGAAGTCAATAGAAAAAAAATGAACCATAGAAGACAGTCCCAGAGATGAATTGAATTTTTGGGCATGTTAAAAATGCTTAATATGGAAAATAAGGTACCTGTATCATTCCATACCAAAAACATGACTTGGACTAAAACTTCAGTAGGTTGTAACTAGCAGCCTAGAACCCAGAAAGAGGTGAAACTTAGACAGAGTGTCAAAAATTTGTATATGAAGAAACACAATTGAGCTCCTATGAAAAATCCAATGGAGTAGCTACAAGAATGCATAATTATAGTGCAGAGTGTGCCAAGTTGAAGTGTGAACATAAATATTAATGAGAAATTTTCAAATAACCATAACTTTATGATCAAGACTCTGAATTGAGCATGGAAACATGTGTTGGAAAGGTGTCAAATGGTGGAATATAAATATCCACCCAAAAAATTGATTTGGGAATTCAATTTTTCAGGAAATTAGAAGAAATTTTTTTGATATGTTATTGAACCATAATGGTTCATATTTTTTCATGGAATTGTTGAGTCAGTTAACTTGACAAAGTTTTGTTGGATGGACATTTTGTAGAGTTAACAACAACTATATCAAACTAGGATCAACACAGAGTCCATAGGAATGGAATATGCACATGGGAATTACATCTAGGAATATGAGATCAGAGGGATGGATGTCCATTTGGGAATTGAAGGAACAAACTCCAATGGACATGGAGAAGGAAGGGATGAAAACATGAATATGGTAGAGACCATTAAAAATTTGCAGAAGGATGTCCAAAGACATAAATATGATAATTAAAGAATTATTAGAGCTAAGGAGAAACAAGAGGACTTCAACATGAAGTTAATGCAGAGCTTGAACATAATAGAAAATAAATTGGATAAGGAGAGTGGCTCAAGAAAATCAGGAAGTCATAGGTTTCCTGATGAGAAAAGAAGAACCATAAGTGTTAGCGGACATCACCATCACTCCCCGAGGAATTCCCATAAGAGAGAACACAAAATATCAAGTCCATCCCTTGTCAGGAAGAATAAGAGATCTGGGGTGGATGAGCTACGAGGAGAAATGAACAAAATCAAACCTCCTACATTTGATGGTGAGCACAAGAAGGATGATGCAGAGACATGGTTGTTGGGCATGAGGAAGTATTTCCAATTGCATAATTATTCATCTCATGTAGAAGGAAGAATTTCCATATATAAACTCAAGGGAAAGGCATCCATGTGGTGGGATCAGCTTGTGCAGGTGCAACACATTAAAGAGAAAAGTGTTACTTGGAAGGAATTCAAGAAGTATTTTGAGAAGAAATACTTGACTAAGAGATACTATGACAATAAAATGAAAGAGTTCTTTGAACTAAATCTTGGGAGTATGACCATAGATGAATATAAAAGAAGGTTTTTGGAATTGTTTAAGTATGTTTCTTTCATCAAGGATGAGAATTTAGGATTCAAAGGTATTTGTGTGGATTTCCATCATTTACCAGTTACAAAATACAGTATGATGATACCAAGACATTGGAGGAGACTATAAGGCAAGTTAAATGCCTATCTGATCAATTCAAGAAATCTTGGTAAGACAAAAATAAATTCAAGATGGATCAAACGAAGAAGGGATATAAGACACCATTCTTCAGAAATAATCCTCATGGAAAACCAACTTATAGAGAACCCAGAGTGATTGAGACAGGGGGTCAAAGGCCAAGGCAACCACCTAATCAATGTTGGGGTTGTAAAAGAGATCATATGTTCAGAGATTGTCCTCACAGAGGTGAAAAACTGAGGATTTTTCACAATGTACAGCAAGTTGAAACCATGGAGGACATGGGCAAAAATGTACCAAGGATCTATGCAGCCCTAGAAAACAGGAAAGAAGATTATCAATCACATATGATTGAAGTGTAAGGTATGATCAACAACCAAACCATTGCCATTTTAATTGATTCAGGAGCTAGTCATAGTTATATAGATCCTAAGATGGTGGAAAGTTTTCATTTACCAAGAAGCAAGCATGGAAAATATTTTTTGGTGCAGCTGGCTATTGGAGAAAAAAGAAAAGTTAATGATATGGTTGAGTCATGTCTTATGGACATGAATGGACTGAACACTAGGGTAGATTTGAACATCTTTCCTTTAGGTTCCTATGATTGTCTAATTGGTATGAATTGGTTGGACCAACATCATTCTATCCTAGACTGTCATAACAAGGCATTTACTTGCTTGGGTGAGGAAGGGAACCTAAGGAAAGTGCAGGGGATTCCCAGGGTAGTAACCATCAGAGAAATTTCAGCATTGTAGCTGAAGAAATGTTACAGAAAACTTAAAAGGGTGTCAAATATTTTCATCTCATATGGAAGAGACACCTAAACATAAGGTGCCAAATTTGGAAGATCATGTAGTCCTGGAAGATTTTGAAGATGTGTTCAAAGAGGTACTGGGACTACCCCCAAAGAGAGATATTGATTTCTCTATAAATTTAATTTCTGGAGAAGCTCTAGTGTCAAAGACTCCTTACAGGATGAGTACACCAGAATTGAAGGAATTGCAAATGCTGCTTGAATAACTTCCAAAGAAGGGGTATATATGCCCAAGGGTGTCACCTTGGGGTGCGTCGGTCTTGTTCGTGAGGAAGAAATATGGGAAATTAAGATTATGCATTGATTTGAGACAACTGAATAAAGTGACTATAAAGAACAAGTATCCTCTGCCAAGGATTGATGATATCTTTGATCAATTGAAGGATGCAAAGATATTTTCAAAGATAGATCTCAGGTCAGGATACCATCAAGTAAGGATTAAGGAGGAAGATATAAACAAGACCACCTTCAAGACAAGGTATGGTCATTATGAGTTCACAGTGGTGCCATTTGGGTTGTCAAATGCACTAGTTGTTTTCATGTGCTTAATGAATGGTGTTTTTCGAGAATATTTAGACAAGTTTTTCATTGTATTTTTGGATGACATCCTTGGATATTCTAATTCAGAATAAGAGCATGAGAACCATTTGAGGATGGTGTTGAAAGTATTAAGGGAACATCAGTTGTATTCCAAATTGAGCAAGTGCTCATTTTATCAGAAGAAAATTCATTATTTGGGATATATCATTTCAAAGGATGGTATAGCAATGGATCTTGAAAAGATAGAAGCCATTAGAGAATGGTCAGTGCCAAATAATGTGATAGAGGTCAGATCATTCATGGGCCTTGCATGCTACTATAGGAGATTTATTGGAGGATTCTCAAAAATTGCACACCCAATCACTTCCTTGGAAAAGAAGGGTGTGAAGTTTCAGTGGACATTGGATTGTGAAAAGAGTTTCCAACACATGAAAAAATATTAAAAAGCGCTCCAATACTAAGTATTGCAAACCCAAATGAAGACTTAATTGTATGCACAAATGCATGTAAAGAAGGAATTGGTGGATTCCTCGGTCAAAATGGGTTTTTTATATGTTATGAATCAAGGAAGTTGAAGGTGTGTGAAAGACACTATGCCACTCATGATTTGGAGTTGGCAGCCATAGTGCATGCCTTGAGGAAATGGAGACACTACCTCACGGGGAAAATGTTTGAGCCGAGGACTGACCATAATGGTCTAAAATATTTATTTGATCAACCAACTCTAAATGCTAGGCAAAGAAGATGGTTACAATTTCTAAGTGAATATGACTTTGATATAAATCATATCAAGGGGAAAGAAAACAAAGTGGATGATGCATTCAATAGAAGAGTGCATGAATTTCATTCTACAACCATTAGCATGTACCAATCATATTTGAAACACAAAATTTTAGTGGCAAAATTATATTTTCAATACAAGGAATTAGTGGCAAATTTACAAGAAGGTAATTTGCAGTGGAGAATTGAAGAATACAAGCTAGATAATGATGAAATTCTCATGTACAGGGGAATAATTTATGTACAAAATTTATAGGAATTGAAAAATATGATATTGAGAGAAATGCATAATGTACCTTATGTTGGGCACCCAGGTTATTAGAAAACTATTGCATCTGTCAAAAGCCAATATTATTGGCCAGGCATGAAGAAAGAAGTTGTTGATTTTATTGCCAAATGTTTGGAATGTCAAAAGGTAAAGGTTGAGCATAGACACCCAGCTGGTTTGCTACAACCATTACCCATTCTTGAGTGGAAATGTGAATTTGTAACAATGGATTTTATCACCAAACTTCCCAGAACAAGCAAGCAACATGATTCTATCATGGTAGTGGTGGATAAGCTTACTAAAGCTGCCCATTTTATTCCAATTAAGCTCACTCACAAGGCAACCAACATTGTTGATGTTTATATGAGAGAAATTTCTCAATTACATGGTATACCAAAGACAATTGTATCTAACAGAGATCCAAAATTCACCTCAAATTTTTGGAAGGGATTATTTAATGGATTTGGAACAAATTTGAATTTTAGCACATCTTATTATCCATAATCAGATGGACAAATAGAGAGGTTGAATCAAGTGATTGAGGATATGTTGAGGATGTATGTGATGGATAAACCATCAAAATGGGAAGACTGCCTACACTTAGTAGAGTTTGCTTATAACAATGGGTACCAAACATCTCTAAATATGAGCCCATTTGAGGCACTTTATGGAAGAAAGTGCAACACACTAGTCAACTGGGATAACTTAGTAGATAGAGTAGTGGTTGGGCTAGATTTACTCAGGAAAATGGAGGAGAAAATGTTGAAAATAAAACAAAATTTGAAGGCTTCCCAAGACAGGAAGAAAAGCTATGTTGATAAGGGAAAAAATCACAGGGAATTTAAAGTTGGGGACCATGTCTTCTTGAAAGTGAAGGCCAACAAAAGTTCCCTAAAGTTGGGAAATTGTTCAAAGTTGGAAGCTCACTATTGTGGGCCATTTGAAATCCTAGAGAGGATTGGTCCAATGGCTTATATGATTGCATTGCCTACATCTATGTCTATTCATAATGTATTCAATGTATCATTGATCAAGAAATATATAGTTGATGCTAATCATGTTATTGATTGGAATGTGATTCAGGTGGAGAAAGAAGGCGATTTTCAAGTGCATTTGGTACACATTCTGGACCGGAAAATCAAACAGCTATGGAATTGAGACATAGGGATTGTAAAGGTCAAATGGACCTGATATGGTCCTGAGGATACTACTTGGGAGCATGAGGATCCAATGCGGGCATAATACCTGCATCATTTTGAGGATTTTTGAAAATTTTGTTGTATATGTGTACATAATTCACTGAGGACAGTGCATAAATAAGGGGAGGGGATTGTAATATCCCTAGGCCGAAACCAATTTATAAATGTAAAATACAAATGCATGTAATTTGGTGAGTTGTTTGACATCATTTTTGTATGTGCCTTCCATGGTATAGTGTGTGCATGTACCACGCAGTAAAATGATGAAGTGTGCACATTCCAGGATACCACGCGCAACAACTTAAGTGCGCGCGATTTTGAGGCCAATGAGCCTTTGTGTTTATGTTGTGTTTTATAGGTTGGTGAGCCAATTATTATAATCTAGGAGGATTATGTTTGTATTAGGCCAGAGAGCCTATATGTTAAAGGTCAATGCACCTATTTTTTTATATGTATCATCATTAATATAAAATACATCACTGAACGTAGACCGACCATGATAAAAGAGTATGGGGGACTAAAATCCACTAGTTAGGGAAATGGGGGGGCTAAAAGTTAAGGAAAAGGGGCTAATCTAGGGAGATTAAGCCAAAAAGGAATATTATATTAATATTTCTTAAAGTATAAAGTATGGATAATTATTTTATCCTAAGTTCTAAGGATGGGGACAAGTGGGCCAAAGTAGCTCCCAACATGACAAGTGTCATGTTGGGGACATGCATATGTTTAGTTTGGACTTAGTTCATTTTCCTTTCATTCCTTCCATCATTCAGTCATCCATTCAGCCATTCTAGTATTATACACTCATTCAGTCAGTTGTCCTCCATACCTTTATGTCAGTATACCTGAACCTGTATCTGTAACCATACATGTTGTGTACTTGGTTAGCTTGGGAGCTGGACTGAAGAAGTGGGTTTTTAGGCTCATGGGCTATTGAAGAGGCAGGTTTTCAAGCCCATGAGAAATTTCTCTCTGGGTGAGAGAATTGTTGGGAATTGATTTCTTGAAGATGCTAAACTGCAACTATAGGCCTATGAGACTTCCTGTCTAGCCTGTTGTTGAAGCCCAGAAAGGAAGTGGGGTAGTTGAAGGACTATTGAGAAGAGAAGGGACACACTTCCTGGGGTGGGACAGACATGTGGGGAATGAGGGATTGTAGGTTGTTAGTTTGAGTTGGAACCTGTGACGTAGTCTTTCCTGTTGTCTATGATCCATTAGCTTGGTTAGGAATCCCTTTACTCGGGCAGAGTTTAGTCCCATATTGGGGGTGACCCACTGCTGAGAGTGATGAGCAGTGTAGTCTAAGGCTGGGAGGTTCATGGAAGGTCTGCATGTAGTTGGTGATATTCTTACCAAGATAATTGTCAACAATGTGATAAATTTACATGTTGTATTATTATTACATGTTAATTTTTATGGGTTTATCCTATGTGTGGTTTATAACTATATTTATATTTATGGGTATTTCCTGATTATGTTGCATCTATATGTTTAATGCTATTTCAGTATGAATCCATGCATTTATAGAATGTATTTGTTTGTTTATGTTTTATATATAAAGTTCTGCATGAGTTATGTATGTATATGTTTTAATTGCATGCAATTCAAAAAATTTATGTGCCATAACTCAGTTGGATGTTGGGTATGTTACAGTACATTTAGCAAAGAATGAATGCATTTTATGGAGTAGCATGCCCCAACATGGGTGGTCGGGGATGTTACAAGAGTCCTAGCACCATGAATAGACGATGTCCCAGAGTGAACGAGAATTGTTCATCTCAACTCCTGATTAAGTCATGATCGTCAATTGTTTGAAGCCTTTAGATAAGCTAGAATCATCGATCTAATGGAAGATTAAATATTGATTGTCTGATCTACTAGTGAATACAATATACACACTTTGGAGAAATGTACTCTGGGAGGATTGAATTACTACAAAGGTCGGATGTCATGAAGGATGAAGTACCAGAGAATCTGGTTCCAACACCGGTCACATGATAAGGTAAAGAAGCTAAAGGGACTAGAAGTAAATAATCCCTCAGAAGTTAATAAAAATTTTATTGGAATGTATAATCTTGTGGTTTCGAGCTCACGGTCACAGGAATTTTGGTTGAAGGGAGCACCTATTGATTAAGAATCAAATTCACAACAATTCGAGATGTGTACACTAATGAACCGATACACAATCATGACTAGAGAAGAGTTAAATCATGAGCATTATGAATAAATAATAAAAAGGAAAAATGATATTATTTAAATTTTAATATTATCACTTAAATGAAGAGGTGCAATGGTTCAAAGTAAAAATAAAGGGACACAATGCTTCAAATATCACACTCGTTGGAAGACTATATAAACAAGAAATAATGGTGAGAAGAAATTGTTACTGCATTCTAGATAAGAAGATCAAAAGCAGAAGCAGAGTCCAAGAAGGAAAGTTGAAGATACTTATGCAGTGAGGGTGGAAGGGAGGATCAAGGAAGGATTCATATCCTATACTAAGTAAAGTGTGAAAATAAGGGATTTGGTGCTTCCTAGGGTTCGTTCCCTAAAGAAAAGGGAGTTGGTGCTTGTTGGCACAGGGGAAAACCCAAGGTTCAATGCTACAACAATGCACCAACAAAACTCTAACTACCGCCCCTTTCGGCAACACCTACGAAGAAGATGAAGTCTCACCCGAGGTAGAGGCAGGGGTGGTTGTGGACTCAGATGTTTGCAACCTTATTCGGGACACATATATGTAATTCTAACACTTAACAAAGAACTCAACAATTGATATTCATTAGTCTTTAATCCTTTATAGACATTGCAAGCAAAACCCTAATTATAGAACATTGCAGTATTCATTCAGATCTAAGGTATTTAAGCACTAAGAATGTGTACATAAGTCATATTTAACATCCATCCATATTATTAAGCACTAAGAATCAATAGATATATCTATCATTCATCTATATTAAAGAATTAAGCAAGAAAACACATAAACACATCAATACATCGCACAAATAATAGCAACACAGCATGTATGTAGTTCACCCCCACCCTGGGGCTACGTCCACCAACTCTTCTCTTCTTTATTATCTTTTGTGAAGCTTCTTATAGTCACATAGCATCCAATTTCTAATCTAATGAAGACAGGAGATTTGCACGCACTTCGCTAGATCCTTCTTCTTCTAGATAGGGTATAGCACTAAGCCTTCACACAGTCTCTTACAGCTACTTTCACTAGCCTTGCAAGCCTCACACAGTATGCACAAAGAACTTACAACTCTTGATCACATAGATCCAACTCTAGCACTTAGAACATTGGCCTACTAGGTCTCTTTCTCCCCTTATTACATCTCTTAACTACTTATTTATACATTACAAAATAGGCCTAATCATGGGTAAACCCATGGGTCTTCATCCCATACCCATTACATAATCCCAAATCCAAAAAAGGGCCCTAAAACGGGTCAAGATCCCATGATCTCTACTTCTTCTTGCGCTTTGCCTTCGATAGCCTATCGAAGTCCCAAAATTAGGTCCAACATGACCAAGAATCCTCAAAACTTGGTCAAGGGCCAACAGGCCCCCAACACTCACCTGTGACTCGTCCTGAGTCACTCTGATCTGATTAGTTCTTCTTCAAAAGCCTCGAGCTTGGCTCGAGTTGCTTCAACTTGTTGCTTTGCTACACCCTCTTGTTCAACGAACTCTTGTATGACTTCTTCAGTGACAGGTCCCTCTAGGCACTGTTCAACTGTAGTGATGACTTGCTCTAGTTCTGCTCCTCGGCCTTCGATAGCTTTGAAAAATTGGTAAGCCTCATTGTGTACAGGTTGGAGCCTCTGAGTTACTTCCATAACTCTTCTCTGAATAGTGTGGACCTATTTTTGGGTAGTGCATTGCTCTTGGGATTGCTTCATTCTTTCCACAGCTGACAGGGGCTTCAACTGTGCATGTATTGTCTTTGCTTTTTGCTTTCCTTCCTGTAGCTATGAGTCCACTGCCTTCAATTATGGATTCTTAGTGATTTTCTCATATGTCTGGGCACTGTGATCACTCTGTTGCTTGTATTCCAGGGCAATGAATTGTATTCTTTCAACTGCGCTTCGAGCAATTGATTCTCTTTGATCCCTTACATCCTGTGGGGTGTCTGGTACGGTGTGGAGCTCTAAGTCTGATATTCGTTGTTGTAGCTGTTGGATAGTTTATGCGATCTTCTCTACTTGATACATGACTCCGTATTTTGTTTGTGGTTCTAATCCTATCATAGAGTGGAGTGCTCTATTAACTGCATCTTTCACTTCAAGTTTCTCTGTGAGAAACTATTCTTTTTCTTATTGCATTTGTGCTTTCTCTTCTTCAAACTTTTCCTGGAGAGAAACCTTCTCCTATTCTACAACTCTACATTTTTCTACGATTACGCCTTGAACTTGCTTCAAGGCATGGGTGGCTTGTTCTGTTTCTTCTTGTGCATGACAAAGGTGAGCTTCGACCGCATCAACTAGTCGAAGGAGTTGGGCTGGTTCATCTCCCAACTGTGGTTCTCCTGATGGCAGGGGCACAGTGGACACTGCACGGTTGGATTGAAGGGACTGTTGTACCCCTCAGAATAATACCTTAATTCTATTGTACATTTCCTCCTGCTTAGCTTCTTGTTTCTCCATGATTTCTAGCGAAGTATCATTTAGGGATGCTATGATGAAGTCAAAATCATCGGTAGTAAGCACAGTCTTCATCTTGGTCATGGTGGCTCTCGATTTATTATGAGAAGAAGGTTTTGGGGGAGAAAACTTCCTCTTCTGTAGGGAATCAGTCTCATCTCTAGGTGGTGTTACTTCGCCTTGCTTATGTTCATCTCCTTTTCAATTTATCTCTTCATCATCACCCCCTCGGTCAGGTGATACAGAAGTAGTCTTTCATGAGTCGTTGCTTAAGTCTTGGACCTCTTCAGTCTTCTTCTTTCTATCAGGTCTGGGTGTATCATGTTCTTTCTGCATGTTCTTTGGGTTGTCAAGGTCAGACATCTTTGCAGGGTCTGCTGGAATAAGGAGGTCTGTCAACCAGTCCTTAGTGATCTCCTCAAGGTCCTCTTCCATGAGTTTGTAGTACGACTGAAGTTGTTCCTTATGTTCATCGGCTCATGCTATAAGGTAGATGAAGTGTTGATCTATGCAAAACTTCATCAAGGTTTGGAACCTCTGTAGGGTGTTCAGAGTCATGCGAGGTTCAACTTCGATGGATCTCTTCAGCTGAAGGTAATATGTGTGAAAAACAATGTTCGACTACCACTGTTTGTTCATATCACTCGAGTACCAGACTATGTTGAACTTCATAACAAGCATCTTGAATGGTTCAATATCCAAAAAGGTCTCACCTTTCGACATCGCCTAGGAAAAAAAGGCGATGAGGATCAGGAGCCAACTATAGTGAAACTTGTAGCCTTGATCCTGTGCTTCGTGAAAGTCTAGTTCTAGCTGATTAACTAGGTATTTTTCCCAGTTCATCTGTAGTCCTTCCACGCACTTCCCTACAAGGTCAATGGAAAATCCTGTGACCTGCATGGGTCAATTCTTCCTTACTAAATTTTCGGCTATTAACTGGAAAGCTAGGCACACTGCGCCATTTTGGATGGAGGTGACCTTGTAGCCTCACATCCCATTTTCAACATCGTCATATGTATCCTTGATCTTCTGTGCTAGTGTGGGATCTGTGGATTTTCTTGGATAGAAATCCTAAAGGTCGGTTCCTTGCATACTTAATCCTGTTATCCTATGGATCAATGTCAGATCGACTGTGATACAACAATCTAGCCATAAGTAGCCTCCATGGTAACATGAAAGAAATAGCTTGACACAGGCGTTGACTTTTTGGTGCCTTCCTAAGTGTGGTATTTTCATTACGTTTAAAAAGGTGGACTACGCGAGGTTCATTGTCCACGGTTGGGGGATTATCTTTGAGTTCTTCACCTTTGTCCTGGTCAGCTATTTATACGGGGAAAGCATATTGTAGTTCTTGCAATCTCTGAGGTTGAAGTCACTGAACTTCAATGTTGTGATCTTGTCCTGCTGCGTTTGAACTGTGCGTATCCCCTTCGGGAGGTACGCAGTAACCATGGTGTACTCGAAATATCTTGGCACACTATCTTGACTCACCGCGCTAGCTAGAGGCAGGATGTAGTCGGGATCAACTTCTCATTTTCTAGGTCATCTCCGTGTTTGGTTATCTTTTTCTCTAATGGTCGGGATGGTCCAGCTCTGTGCGCAGTTGACAAAGAGGTTTTCACTCCTCTCATTGATGACACTTATACACCCATAGACATCACTCTTTTAGACATGACTCTCTCTGTCATGAGGTCGATGAGTACTTCCTTCACAGTCTCTTTAAGTGCGCTAATTTCTTTGGACATACAAGCTCGTGGTTGAATATCTTGGGTTCAAAGAGTAATTGCTCAATGCAATGGGATGGATGGCAATAGCGCGATGATCGTTGTGAAAAATAAACTATTCTGCGAGCTCAGATAGTCACGGTTGGAAAAAGTGTTATCATTGCATGGCATGACAGGATCAATAGATAACTTGGCAACGGATCTCATGCAACGGGTGAGAGGACTTCATTAACTCAATTATGTCCATTATGGCATGGTCCCAACGGTCTGGTGGCAAACTTTCTGGCCATAAATCCCTTTCTACCCATTCGGGCCGTCAGTCTAGTGATTATATTGTTTCCAACGACTATATTGCTTTGCCATGGCGAAGTGCCATGTGACGTAGTTCTGATATCCCGACGAAGTTCCAATTTTGTTAATTTTTCTTCTGCGAAGTTCCCTCTGGAACCTTCTGTAACTTTTGATCTTAGCTCTTTTCTTACTTAGTTTTCTATCCTTTTTTCCAATGAGCTTCGTCTCTGAATTCCTTTTTCCATTCTGATTCTTATCTTCTTTTGGTAGAGTAAATTCGGTCTGTTGAGATTCTTTCCTAGAAATCAGGGGTAATACTTCATATGTATCTAGAATAGGTACCTCAGTCTTCTGTAAGTCTTCTAGTGTTCTTCCCACTTCGACATCCAAGTATCTGGTTTTAAATAGGTTCGATCGGTTCTCCTATTCTTCAATCAAGTGTGCGATCCTCCTAGTCATGAGATATTTCAACTCTTTCTTCTTTTGTTCTAAGACTTCTTCTTATTTCCTTCTAGCCTGATCTCCTTCAATCCAAGGTTTTCCTAGTAACATAGCAAATGAAGCATTTTTCTCAATAAATTTAATAACTTCGAATTCTTCCTCTATTGAAGTTCCATGAGCACTCATATATATTTGGGTAAGTATTCCACATAGGGTTATCAACTTTCCTCTGAGTAATCTTATTGCTCCCAATGAAGGAATCATAGCAGGCTCCCCTAAAAGTTTCCAAGTTCTTCTGTCATGATATTCATCCTTGTTTCCTCATCTAGAACACAGTCAATGTTGAAGTCTCCTATTATTGTTTCAATGCACTCTTTTTAATTGAATATCTATGATAAGCTAATATGTTGGTGGTTATTTAGGGTTTCTTTCATTTTTAGCAATACTTTTTCTGATTCTTTCGGGGGTTCTGTCATAATATCATGGGGTTCTTCCATAATCTCAGTTGCTTGACCTTTCTCATGGCCTTCTTGTCTCATACTCATCCTTTCAACCTTAGCAATCATTATAGGGAAATCCAATACTTCATGGTCCATATCTTTGCAACAGAGGAAACTAGGTCTTCTACGAGGGCATTCCTTAGCCAGATGTCCTAGTCTTCTACAACTGTAACAAAGGGTTAATTCTCTCTTTCTTTTAAATGATCCACAACCTCTCCTGTACTGCACGCTAGGATCATTGTAGCTAACCTGCAACAAATTCTTTCTAGGGTCCTGCATCCATTTGTTAGTCTAAACATTCTCTCTATGCATAGGTATAACATATCTTTCACTATTGCTATTAGATATACTCATACCAAATCTTCTTTCTTCTATCAGTGCCCTAGTTTTCAAGCTAGGACAAATCTTATCAAACATACCTATATATACTTTAGAAACAAAAATTTCCACTAATCTTATCTTCAGTAGGGCACAAAGCTTCCAAATCTAAAACTTTTCACTATTCTTACCTTTATCAAAGCACAAAGCGTTCAGATCTTACCTCTTTTCTTCAGATCAGACTTATTTTCTTAGCACAGAGCTTCATAGATCGAGTAGAATACTACGCACTAGAGCGATAGATTACGCACAAAGATTTCACAATTTCAGGTTAGATCTTCACACAAAGATTATTTTTCTTTAGTTCCCAACAATCACAGTTTCAGGTCAGATCTTTTCACAAAGCTTCATCTTCCTCAATTCCCAGAAATCATAGTTTCAGATCAGATCATTTCACAAATCTTCTTCTTCCTCAATTCCTAGCAATCACATTTTCAGGTCCCAACAACAGAACCATTTGTTGGCACAGGGGAAAACCCAGGGTTCAACTCTACAACAATGCACCAACAAAACCCTAACTACCAGCCCTTTCGGAAACACCTGCAAAGTAGATGAGGTCTCACCCGAGGTAGAGAAATGGGTAGTTGCAGGACTTAGATGTCTGCAACCTTAGCTGGGACACAGATTTTTTATTCTAACACTTAACAAAAGCACTCAACAGTTGATATTCATTAGTCTTTAATCCTTTATTCACATCACAAGTAAAACCCTAATTACAAAACAACGCAGTATTCATTCAGATCTAAAGTATTTAAGCACTAAGCATGTGTATGTAAGTCATATTTGACATCCATCCATATTATTAAGCACTAAGCATCAACAAATCTATCTATCATTCATCTATATTAAATAACTAAGCAAGAAAAACAAATAAACACATCAATACATCGCACAAAACATAGCAACACAACATGTACGTGGTTCACCCCCACATTGGGGCTACATCAACCAACTCTTCTCTTCTTTATTATCTTTGGTCAAGCTTCTTACAGGCACATAGAATCCAAGTTCTACTCTGCAGAAGACAGGAACTATGCGTACACTCCGCCAAATCCTCCTTCTTCTAGCTAGGGTATAGCACTAAGACTTCACACAGTCTCTTACAGTTACCTGCACTAGCCTTGAAAGCCTCACACAGTATGCACAAAGAACTTACAACTCTTGATCACATAGATCCAACTCTAGCACTTAGGACATTGGCCTACTAGGTATCTTTCTCCCCTTTCTTACATCGCTTAGCTACTTATTTATACATTACAAAATAGGCCTAATCATGGGTAAACCCATGGGCCATCATCCCATACCCATTACATAATCTCGAATCCCAAAAAGGGGTCGAGATCCTGCGATCTCTACTTCTTCTTGCGCTCCACCTTCAACAGCATGTCGAAGTCCCAAAATGAGGTCCAACATGACCAAGAATCCTCAAAACTTGGTCAAGGACCAATAATGCTTCCTAGGGTTGGTGCCCTAAAACAAGGAAGTTGGTGCTTCCTAGGGTTGGTGCCCTGAGGAAGGGGATTTGTGTCTCCAAGAGTTGGTTCTCTAAAAAGGATTGGTGTTCTTCACTATCTCATATCATTATCTATAAAACATTGTTATTCCTATTAATTATATTTATATAATTGATTTTAAATACAATTCCATTATTGATCTATTGTGGTGATTATTAAAATAACAAATTAATTGATACTTTTTAAAAAAGGTAATATTGATTCACCCCCTGCTCTCAGTATTTCCAACAATTGGTATCGGAACAAGTGCCTTCATCATATTCTAATAACTGGAAGGTAGATCCTAGAAGAAATGGATCAGCAAGAGAGAATGTCTTCCAACAAAGCACCATTGTTTAATGGGGGTGGTTATGCTCTCTGGAAAATAATAATGAAAAGCTACTTGTAGGCTCTTGGTTTTGATGTTTGGAAATATGTTGTAGATGGTTACACTGCACCAGCGACTCCACCTACAAATACTGTAGGAAAGAAGATTTGCAATGACAATTCAAGAGAAGTTATTGCCATTCTACGAGGATTGACAATTTTATATGTGTGAAGGTAATGCATTGTAAGTCAACTAAGGAAATGTGGGACAAATTGGAGGTTGTATATGAAGGAGATATCCAAACTACCAACCTATAGAGCTTAGTTTGAAAATTTGAAGATGAAAGAAGAAGAGAACATTGTCGAATACTTTCATAGAGTAGATGAGGTAGTTAACTCAATCAGAGAAGCAAGAGAAGAACTTATTGATCAACATATTGTACAAAATATCTTAAGGTAATTACCTATGTGATATCATTCCAAGATTTCCACAATTGAAGATAGACCAGAACTTGACAAACTCATAGTGGATAAGCTTCATGGAATTTTTATAGCATATGAGATGAGAACAGGGAACGAAAAACCATCAAAAGGAGAAACAACCTTTAAATCATCTAAATAAAAAGCTTATGAGAAGAATAGAATAATCAGAAGGAATCCCTCTACGAGAAATCAATATGTCTTCCTTGGTTATTTCTATTCCTACAAAAATTTTGGACATAAATAAAGACATTGTAAAGCTTATAGAAAGTACAATCCAAGAAATGACCAAAGATATGAAAATAATAAGGATAATGCAAAAAGAAGAATCTATAACTCCTCTCCCTTACAAGACTACAATGTTTAATGTTACAAATGCAACAACTATGGTCATAAAGATAGCGAATGTAGATTGTCAAAATATGACAAAAGGATAAGTATTCCCAATAATCAAAAGGTATGGAAGAGAAAGAAAACAAAGTGCAATGTAGCCTTATATAAAATAAAGCAAGGATGTCATTGGTATATAGACAATGGATGTTCCAAATACATTACTAGATATCAAATAAAATTTCTCAAGTTAAAAAAGAAAGGAAAAGGAAAAGTAACCTTTGGAGATAATATGTCAACCAAAATACTAGGAAAAGACATTGTCAATTTAGGAAATAACAAAACCAAATATAAAGATGTACTTCTGGTAGAAAATATAAATCCTAATCTCCTAAGTGTAAGTCAGACATGTGATCGGGGTCACATAATTACCTTCAATTCTCAGAAATGTGAGATCATAAAAAAGGGCAATGGAAAGCTAGTAGCAGTTGCACCAAGAACATCTAGCAATGTGTGCATCCTTAATATAGATGAAGGAGAAAAATGTTGTTTAAGTCAAGAAGATGAAAGATGGCTATGGCACAGAAGGTTAGGAAATTTAATATTTGACACATTAATCAAATCCAACAAGGAGGGAGTAAGGGATCTATGAAAATCTATTAATCCTTTAGATTCTATTTGTAAACATTGTCAAATAGGGAGGAAAACAAGAGTTAGGTTAAAAAAAAAAGAGCATTCTGCAAAGAAAACATTAGAACTTATTAACACAGATCTATGTGGACCTACTAGAACTAAAAGTACTTATGTTGAAAATTATTTTATGTTGATCATTGATGATTACACAAAATATTGGCCTGGGTATACTTTCTAAAAGAAAAATCAGAATCCTTTGAGAAGTTTAAAACATACAAATCCCTTATAGAGAATGAAACAAATCTCAAAATTAAATTTCTGAGATCAGACAATGGAGGATAATTCACCTCTAAAGAGTTCATTCAATTTTGTGAAAATCATGGTATCAAAAGACAGTTTTCAGCTCCTAGGACTCCTCAACAGAATAGAGTGGTAGAAAGGAAAAATAAAGCAGTTCAATAAGCTGCAAGAACCATGCTAAATGAAGCCAAGGTTCCAGACAAATTTTGGAGAGATGCAATCTATATAACATTACACATACTTAATATATCTCATTTGAAAACCAACCACGAGAAAACTCCGTATGAACTATGGTTTGGCAAGCCAACATCTGTAAAACATTTTAGAATTTTTGGAAGTAAATATTACATTAAGAATGCTGAAGATAATTTAGGGAAGTTTGATCCAATATTTGATGAAGGGATATTTTTAGGGTATTCATCTAAGAAGAAAGCATAAAAATCTTATAATTGTAGACTACTAAATATAGTGGAAAGTGCCAATGTAAAGATATGTGATCTAAAACTAAAGAAGAGCATGTCCCAAGACATATCAAAAATTGATAAAAAAAAAATATCAGCAAGAAGGTGATGATGTAGAATCTCAGTAAGAATATGATGATAATGAAACACAAGAAAACGAATTGCATATTGGTGAAGAAGAAAATGAAGAAACACCTTTGCCAAAAGCTCCATCAAAAAGAGTTCAAAAGAATCATCACGAGAGTCAGATAATTGGAAATAAAAATGTAGGAGTAGAAGCAAGAAGGAAACTCACATTTGACTCAGAAGAGGAAATGTTTTCTATGATAGAGCCTAAATCATTTAAAGAATATAGAAAAAAGTAAATATTAGATAAAATAAATGGATGAAGAATTAGACCAAATAGAGAAGAACTAGTTCCAAGACCCAAGGACAAGAATGTGGTAGGAACCAAGTGGATCTTGAAGAAAAAACTAAATTAAAATGGGGATATCATAAATAACAAATCCAAATTAGTTTTCAAAGTATATTCCCAAGTGGAAGGTGTTGATTTTGAAGAGACTTTTTCTCCAGTAGAAAGACTTGAGGCCATCAGAATGTTCCTGGCATTTGCATGCTTCAAAAATTTCAAAATCTATTAGATGGATGTCAAGTCAACATTACTTAATGGAACACTAGAAGAAGAAGTAGATGTTGAGAAACTATAAGGATTCATGTTAACATCAAATTAGGACTATGCACGCAAGATAAAAAGGCCATGTATGGTCTTAAACAAGCCCCTAGAGAACGGTTCTCAAGGTTTGATCAATACCTACAAAAACAAGGATATAAGAGAGGGACTATTGACATCAACTTATACATCAAAATTGAGGATCAAAACATGATTATTGTTGTGGTATATGTAGATGACATCATATTTGGAAGTAATATTACTATACTAAGAAGAAAGTTTGCAACCAAAATGTAAGAAGAATTTGAAATGTCTATGATGGGAGAGTTGTCCTTCTTCTTAGGTTTACAAGTAAATCAAACAGAAAAAGAAATATTTGTTTCCCAAGAAAAATATATCAAGGAAATGATAAAGAAATTACAAATGGAAGACAATAAACCTATGAGTACTCCCATGGCCACTGTATGTAAACTAAGCCTAGAAGATGACTCACCAAAAGTGGACCAAAGGATGTACAGATCAATGGTTAGAGGTTTTCTCTATTCAACAACGACAAGACATGACATCATGTAGGTTGTAGGACTTGTGGGGAGATTTAAATCCGCACCTAAAGAAAATCACTTAAAATAAGTAAAAAGAATATTCATATATATTAAAGGCACCTTGGAACTTGGATTTTGTTATCCAAAATATAAATACTTCAATCTAACTGCATACATTGATGCAGGTTGGGACGATAGTATAGATGATAGGAAAACCACTAGTGGAGGAGGATATTTTTTAGGAAAATGTTTGTTAGCATGGCTAAGTAAGAAACAAAAATCCACATAATTATCCATGACAGAGGTAGAATACATTGTTGTTGCATCCTGTTGCACACAGGTTCTTTGGATGAAGAAAACATTAGAAGATTTACAAATAAGATATGATGATCTCATTATTATTAATTGTGATAAAACTAGTTCCATAAGTATCTCTAAAAATCCAGTAATGCATTATAAAACCAAACACATCCCAATCAAATACCATTTCTTAAGAGATCGGGTTACTGAAATAGTGGTTAAAATAGTGTATGTGGACACCAAACAACAAATTACAGACATATTCACAATTTTTTTTCCCAGAAGTACATTTGAAAATATTCGATAAAAATTGGGAGTAATTCACATACCTCATTAAAACCACAAAATTCGCATCTAAATAAAAGGGGAACATGGTTAGGGGGATCATCGCCACAGGGGGAGTGAAGAAATATCCCCTCTGTCATTGTTGTCAAAGGGGGAGGAAATTGATAAGCACTAGAAATAAAAATATTTCAAATAAGAGGTTGTCATCAATTCCAAAGGGGGAGAATGTTGGACACAGTGGTATGCTATTGTCATTGACGTCAACAGGGTGCAGAAGAATCCAATATAAAACCAAATATCAAAAGGAAGAACGTTAATTGAAACTCAAAAGAGATGGCACATTTGAAATAAAATAAGAGACAAAGTTTTGTGAGTAAAGAAATCTTTTTGTAAAGGATACAGTGATAGGAACCATTCACTCTTAGTTCAGGACAATCAAGAATCATTCGATCGAGGTAAAGTCAGAGGTTGGGAAGGATTAAATATCAACTGTCATATATGAAGTAATAACATTATTGGTTGTTGGATCAAGTAGCAGATAAATAACTTTGACACTTTGACACTTCGCCACTTCAATGATTATTGGAGATAATAAAGAATCCACAAAATCATGAAGTCATGAAATAATGCCAACCATCGATTAAGAAGCATATTCGGATGGTTTCCTAGTCATTAGATCCAGATTTGATCTAGAATTGAGCGTTGGCCACTTCGGTGAAAATGATTCTGAAACATGTAAGTTTACCCGAAGTTCAAAGCCTCAAAGTCACGAACTCTTGTCGACCATCGAATCAAAGGAAGAGAAGGGAAATATTGTCAACCATTGATTTGGAATGAGTATTGAAACCGTTAGATCACACTAAAAGGAAGAAGGTGGTCAACTTCGGAATTGACCTACTCTAGTGATAAGAAGCTCAAATAAACCAATAAATCTTGAACTTTGGAGCCCTGGAGTTAACATAAGCCATAGATCAAGACAATAAAATATATATGGTGATAAATCTATTTGACATTCGACAATGATCGAAGGATGGTATAAAAGTGCCAAAAATATCGAAGCCACGAAGTACCAAAGCCATGAAGTGTAAATCCATGATCCACGAGGAAGACATGTGGAAGAAGACAAATATGACATGTGGCCCAATCGGCTAGTGACAAGTGTCAATGTATAGTTGTCACATTAGGTATACAAAATTCATGAGTCAAGGTGACATGTGGTAGCCACTCAACCAGTGCCATGTCAATAGTGACATCAACAAGCCACATCACTCTGGGACTACATCCTCTGGGGCTATCCAGCTTCTCCTACCATCTAAAATATACAAAGCATCAAAGTCTGAAGTCACGAATTAATGTTTGGTCATTGATCTAAGACCCTACGAATATTTCTTGACTTTATGATCAATAATAGTGGAAGAATAGAGTAAGCGTGAATCACAAAGTAACACTAACCGTTGATCTACTTTGGGAGAATTCTCGACCATTGATAAAGCATAGTGGAAGGATAGCATAAGAAAATGTGTTAACCGATAGTAAGTAGTCAACACCATTTTATGACTTATTCGGTAGTTAAACCTCTAGAGGGATTGATCTACTCCAGAGTCCTGCAACCACAAATAACCGAAGTCCTAGAGTGAACGAGAATCGTTCATCTCAACTCTTGATTAAGTCTTGACCATCGATTTGTTTGAAGCCTTTGGATAAGACAAGATTTTCCATCTAACAGAAGATTAAATATTGACTTTCTAATCTACTAGTGAATACAGTATACGCACTTTGATGAAATGTACTCTTAGAGGATTGAATGACTGCAAAGGTTGGAAGTCCTGAAGGATGATGTACTAGAGAACCTAGTTCCAACACCGGTCACATGATAAGGTAAATATTATAAATGGGATAGAAGTAAATAATCCCTCAGATGTTTGAATATGGTCCCACATAGAATAATAGGGGCAAAATAAGAAAATGCTAATAAAACAATGCTTGGAATGGATAAGCTCATGGTTTAGAGCTTGTGGTCACACAAATTTTGGTTAAAGGGAGAGCCTATTTATTAAGACTCGAATTCACAAAAATTCAATATCTGTAGACTAATGAAATGATACAAAGTCATGATTAAAGAAGAGTTAAATCATGATCATTATAAATAAAGAATAAAAAGGAAAAATAATATTATTTAAAGTTTAATATTATTACTTAAATGAAGAGGTGCAATGGTTCAAACTTCAAATAAAGGGACACAATTCTTCAAATCTCACACTAGTTGGAAGACTATATAAAAAAGAAATATTGGTGAGAAGAAAGTGTCACTGCATTCCAAATAAGAAGATCAAAAGTAGAAGCAGAGTCCAGGAAGGAAATATGAAGATACTTATGCAGTGAGGGTGGAAGGGAGGAGAAAGGAAGGATTCATACCCTTTACTAAGTAAAGTGTGAAAATAAGGGAGTTGGTTCTTCCTACGGTTGGTTCCCTGAATAAGGGGATTTGTGCCTCCAAGATTTGGTGCTCTAAAAAGAATTGGTGGCACTCACTATCTCAGATTATTCTTTATAAAACCTTGTAATTCCTGTTAATTATATTTATATAATTGATTTTAAATACAATTCTATTGTTGATCTCTTGTGGTGATTAATAAAATAACAAAGTAATTTCTAATTTTTTAAAAAGGTAATATTGATTCACCCCCCCTCTATCAGTATTTTCAACACATGATACACCCATAGTTGGGCTCTCAAGGTTTACCAAAACCTATGACTGGTTCAAACGTTCTTTTTTCTGGGATGGTATGAAACAGGAAGTTTGTAATTTTGTGGTATAATGTAATGTTTGTCAATGTAACCAGGGAGAAATAACCAAATCTCCTGGCACACTACAACCACTTCCGATTCCACCTGCTATTTGGAGGGATATCTCTATGGATTGTATTGTGGGATTACCTAAATTGGGAAATAAATCAATCATTATGGTGGTTTTTGATTGTCTTTCCAAGTATGCTCATTTATGTGCTCTTCAACACCCATTTACTACCTCCACTATGGCTCAACATTTTATGGATCAGGTCTTCAAGCTTCACAACATGCCTCATTCTATTGTTTTTTATAGAGACCCCACTTTCAGCAGCAATTTTTGGAAAGAACTATCCAGGTTACAGGGAACCCAATTTCATCTCAGCACAACTTATCATCCCCAGACTGATGGTCAAACTGAAGTTGTCAGCAAGTGTTTGGAAACATATTTGATGTGTTTTGCAATGGAAAGGAAAAATCATTGGGCTCAATGGTTACCACTATTTGAATGGTGATACAAAACTTCTTACCATAAAAATACCCGCATGACTCCTTTTGAAGAAGTATATGGACAAAATCCACCTTCAGTTCTCTCTTACCTACTAGGTGTCTTGAAGGTCCAGGCTGTTGACCAAACACTTACAGTTCGAGAGGATATTCTCTGTACCCTCAAAGAGAATTTGGTCATGGCCCAAAATCAAATGAAGCAACAGGCAGATCAAGTTTGCTCTGAACGTCACTTTGTTGAAGGAGACTAGGTGTTTCTTTGATTGCAACCTTATAAGAAAACTTCCCTTAAGGATAACCATTGTCAGAAACTAGTGCCCAAATTTTATGGTCCTTCTATTGTTCTCAAGTGTGTGGGATAGGTGTCTTATCAGTTAGAGTTTCCCAGTAATTCTAAGATCCATCTTGTTTTTCATGTCTCCTGCTTAAAGAAGGTGATTGGAACTAAGTGCCAAACTCAAACCAGCCTTCCCGAGTTGGATGAAGAAGGCTCCATCTAGTTGTAGCCACAAGCAGTTTTGGACCAGCATGAGTGTTGTCTATGTCAGTGCACCATCAAGGAAGTGTTATTCCATTGGAAATATACAAATTCAGCAGATGCCACTTGGGAAACAACTACCATTCTGCAACAATTTCCTCATCTAAAGCCTTGAGGTCAAGGTTGTTTTTAATGGGGAGGACATGTCAGGGACCTAAATCCCCTAACCCATCACAGATGTATAATAATATATTTCCATGTAATAAAAGACAATATTAATAAGGCATAGCAATAAGGAAAAATAAGTCAAATGTAAGAAGACCTAATAGAAGCTTCCGCTTCTAGAATGATCTTCCTCTCGATTGTTCTTTTGGATAGATAGATTTAGTATAAATAGGAGTAGAGGGTATGATAATTTTTGTCTTGGATATCATTGTAATAGAGATCTGCTCTACTGGAGGTTTCCCCCTTGAAGGGGCAAGTGAGCATTGCTATCATTAATCAAGGTTCTCTTTTTGGTGTTATTCTCGTATTATTATGTTACTGATCCTAGTTATATCATTGTTGTTCTACCATTTCTAGCTAAAATATTTTTTTTTTCATACTATTTTATATCTGGAATACTACAAGCTCCATGTCATTCAAATATGGTAAATTAAGTCATTCCATATCCACTTATACATGGAAAAACACATCCAAGTGGCATATATTTCACACTTGGAGCTAGTTGTTATGGAGCTTAATAAAACCCTGTAAATAGATCCCATGGATATGCATTTGAAATATAGAAGGTTAAGCATTGTTATGTTTCTTGGATAATCATCTTTTTGAAAATATCACTCTTGCGCCCATATGTCAAACATTTTTGCATTGATATCTCCCCTTGGAGAGATTTTTCCACACTTTTTTTTCATAGAGAGAGAGAAGCCCCCAAGGAAAAATAAAGTACCCTCCCAAGGAGGAGAGGAGAGACCACTTTCTCATTCCATTCCTCTACAAAGTGTTTCGTTAGTATTTCCATTTAGTATACACTTAATCTTTGCTTACATTTCGTTGTGATATATTTTGTTCCCATGCTATTTGTATTTATGTTTCTTTATGTTTATTTGTCTAGCATTAATGATTTGTGTTTATGGACTAACTCTAACATTCTAACTGTGGTGTAACTTCAGCTTAATTTATACTTAATGGTCTCTTTTTGCTCACCCAAGAGATGAAAAATACCAAACAAATTGGTGATCACTAGGGATTATTTCATAATTCCTATTCCTTAGGCTTGCGGATCTTTTTCTCTCACGGTTATTGTGTTATAGGTTGAAAAAATGACCCATTCAAGGGTTTAAAGAGAGTCTTTATAGCACTATGGGAATCTTTCTAGATTTTTTCCATTCGTGATTCTAAACATTGTGTGACTTTTCAAAGAAAAAATACACAGAGTCGCACAATTCTTGCTTATAACGATGTTTTCTTCATGTGAAACCTACGATTTCCATGCATGTGTTTCCAAAGGGACTCATGCAGATCCCCCGTTTTCTTAGTTCATGGATTATTTTTACTTTAGTCTACTGATGGGAGGAAAGAGTTTATTCTATTTAAATTTCTAAGCATCAAAAATCCACCTTTGAGTTCATTATTTCTTAGAAGATAATCCAAACTAGAGAGATAAGGCAAATAAAAGGAGCCAAGTTTTCTTTTTTCCTTGCCACATGGATGGCCTCTTGAGAAAATTATCTTGTTATTTTGTTTTTTGGTTTAATCAATCACTTTTGTTTCCTTTTGTGACTAGGAGGATATCTTTTTACCTTATTATTCTCTCTGCCTTACACTCATTGAGTGATCTTGGTAGATTAGAAAAGGCCTAAAGAAATATTTCTCCATCTCCCTTTTTCATTTACAAAAGAACATAGGGATTAAACAAAATGTTAAAAGTAAGAACCCTCAGATGTGCACATATTTACTTTGTTTCTTCTATTTCAAAACCAACACATACAAAATTTAACTAGGTCGAGCAAAACCACCCATACACGTGTGCCTCTTCATTATTTATTTGTAGTACACCAATAGGAAGTTTAAAGCATTGGAAGGACCACAATTGTCCCTGTCTTTTCAAAATATAGGGAAGTTTTATTTTTTTGACAACACTTAGGGAGTTAAAGGTTGTAAAGGAAACCATATGTGTGAATCTTGACTATCAAGGACTAGTTTTACTTTTCAAGAAATTTACAATTTCACAAGGATGCAAATCACATTCAGAGATTAATTAGGGAAAATTAATGGGCCACATGAAACCCACATGTTTCAATTTCACTCATTAAAATATTTTTGCACACTTCATCATTGCACACATTTGAACTCACACACCAAATGACCTTTTTAAGTCCTCTTTCATTGAGTATTCTCTTCCCCTTGCAACGAAAAGAGATTTAGGAAACTTATAAAAACTCGAGCATTCTAAGAAGATTACTCACCACGCCCTTAAAACAATGGATTGTACCATGACCCAAATCCTAAAATTTTAAAAACAAAACTCTAAAGAAAAGACTAAAATCCTCCTTTGGAAGGTTACAAAACAACATTTTAGTCTAGGTTAGGATCTTGGGGATAGGTGTCCAAATACCCCCCCCCCCCCATTATCTCTTTTTCATTTTGAAACATAGTAGTTGACTATTTAGGGAACTTAAAATCCTTCATCTCAAGTGAGATACACTAGGTCGGGGAGATACCCATGAAGGGGAAAAGGCTTAGGTACGGTTGTTCCTGTGAGCCTTTTTTACCCACCCAACCTGTGACTACTTTTTGAGGCTGAGAGTCTCCTTCCCACACTTGAAGGAGGTAACCTACTAGAAAAAAGATAGTATTTCTACAAAGGTGGTAGTTGTGGGCTGCAACTGCACCTAGGTTATATTTTTATTGGTTATTGGGAAATGCCACCATTTCCTCCAAGACATACCCCCTTTACCCCTCATTATAGCTAATATTTTCATACCTTCACTATCCTTTCTTATGGAGGGTTCATGACCCATTGTCTAAATCTATTGTAAGTCCCAATTATTTCTTGGGAGGAAGAATTCTAATCATTTATGATCTGAACTCTTAAGTTTTTCACTCCCACATGGAAAAAATCCCATCCTCCCCAAACATTTTACTTAAATTTATATATGTATATTTGTTGTATCCATTGACACTTGCAACATTCATCTTTGTTCTTTTTTAAAGTAGGGAATGTTTATTTAAAAATAATAAGTTAATTATATTTTACTCACCAAATATGCACAATTTTCTAGTCTAGAATTATATGGGACCCATTATCCCCTCAATGTTCTAAACACCTACTCAACCTCCCACTATTGTTGGGAGGTATCCTCAGTATGAATACACCAATTTGACCTCCACACTCACTATTACCCATGAGTGTGGTATTTCTTTGTTCAACCTTGCTAATATCTACCTTACTGTAAAAAACAACCCATCTAGAGGTCATCCCTCATCAGGAACCAACCCTCAACCAACAACCATAATGGTAAAAACATAAAACCTATATTACAAGGATTCATTGAATCTTCCCAATTTAACAAATATCACTAATTATCCCATATTACACAATGTCACTTTGCCACCCATGTTGACCAAACTCTGGTTGGACACTACACCCATCATTTTCCTGATCTCGCACACTTTTAATACACATTGGCAAGAGTCCATTAAATATCCATGTCAAAACCCACCTACTAGGTGATTTGGATTAGATCATTATATTATTTTTCATATATCTTGATGCTTTCACAGTGGAAAAAATTAAAGGAATCATCTTGCAATATCATTTTAATGGAAAGTCCAAGTTTGGAAAATTGGGGTTTTAAACCTTCCATTACCATTTTGAGGCATCAAATCAATTTTTTTGGTGCCAAAACATTCCTAGAATTAGCTTATACCTCTTGGAGCTATTTTACACAGCGAGAACTTCTAACGGTGGAAACATCATGTCAATTAAAGATCGTATGAAAAATTTCTACCTCCTGTGAGTTCAACTTCCTTTTTGATAACCATGGTGTGAGTGAATACCATGTCAACCCCCATTACTCACACATATGGGGATAGCCATGTATGGAATTTCAAAATTATTCTAGAAGGTCCAAAACATTATCACAATTGAGGGTTGAGGAAGTCAAATCCCAACCCCTAGATGGCTATTGGGTGATGCTAAATATTGGGTCCCTAGGAGGAGAAGGGGTTCCAATATTTATCATTGTATTTGTTCCATAGTTGAGTATAGGACCTAGGAGTGGTATTTTGAGAGAATAACAGAGGAGTAGAGATTTTGTAATAGAATACAAGCCACAATTTCAAAGAAAACTCCACATAAAGTGCCTCTTTCTTTGTACTTCCATTTGAAGAAAAGAGAGCAGAGTTGCCTCAACTTCTAGATGGGTTTTATCGCGTATTGGATTTCACAAGTTATAACTTGTATTTATTTATGGATGGTGTGTGAGTATTTATTTCTATTCTCTATTTTTTGCATTTCATATATTTCATGTATTTTAAGTAGAAAACCAGTAATTAAAGAATCACAGATCTAAATCAAATTAAACTTCACAATAAATATTTCAGTATTTTATTATATCTATTGTGATGAACTGTCTACTGGAATATCCATGGCCTTTTACAGATAAATCGACAACACAACCGATAGTGTCCACAAATTTTGGTCCCTTAATCATTTATTATGTGTCCACTTCATTGAATGCATGACATACTTCCTCATATGAATTATTTCCACATTTGGACCATTTCACATATATAATCCATTTAATCATTGAATGTCTAACTTGTAGAATGAATGTCGTTCAAAATATTTGGGGATCCCTCCTCTCCATATGGTCCCTTTGCATCATTTCCACCCCTGAGGATGCTTCTAACTCTCTTAACCAAGAGTAGATATCAACACCTTATTTCCCAATGACCTCCGTAGTATAAACATGGAAGGAAACATCCATTCCTTCCCCACCTACTTCCCTAGTTACATCCCAGAAATAAATTCTCCCTCCTCTTCGTGACCATGACACACACACACATGTATGTGTGCACATATTGTTTGTATCCTCATCCATAAGATATTTACCTTTAGTAAGTGTTGGTCCTAAGGTCTTCACCTGACTGCTAAAGGGAAAGGCTAGGCCACCTATTAGTTTTGGAATGATTATTCCTTAATAATTTGGTTTTGTTGGTAAGCTTAAGGACAGGTTTTCAAACATGGTGCTCTGGTAGGGCAGGACACACAATGTAAAATTAGGTTCTCCTTTGCTAATGGTACGAGTTTTAAATGACAACTGAGGGTATGAGAATACTAACATAGAAAATGACAAAAAATAATGCAATGAATCACTTGTTGTGTGAAAACTAAGACTTAAAATAATTTCTCAAGACTTAGAAAAATATCTATATGTAAATCATTCAACATGTTGAAAAATAGTGGATCCTTCACTAAAAAATAGATGTATAACAGGTTGCATAATCAACAAGAGATAAACTAAAACAGTATCCGAAAGAATAAGGAAATGTACATTGCACACATCACAAAATCTGCATTCAATATAAGAATAAACACATAAAGATTTGAGTAAAGAACAAAACTGTCATCAACATATATTCACTAGGTAGAGCACTTTACAATAAACTGAGCAGGCATGATTCTTCTGTTGCTTCTACCTTCCTTCCAAAAACTCCCCACCCTTCAAAACATATAAAGACTGTGTGTTTAACAGAGTTGCAAAGGTTTTTCATTCTTAGGGGACTGAGACCTAACTCTAATTAACTGACTATAGGAAAGACTCATTATTCTAACTGACATTGCATGGAGTTAAGCATGAAAAATCCACACTGGACTTAACAAAAAAAAAATGGTTCTTATCACACACAGAAGACCACTTTTAAAATCTAATCTAAGAGGATGTTGGAATTGATCAACTAAAACTACTACTGTCTCTGAGATAGAACTGATGCATGTGCTAGATGAACTGAGTTGGAAGAAATAGACTCGGAGTGGCAGACGTGAGTGATGTGTCAAGCAATGGTGTGCCTACGAGCTCTCTAAGGCCACTGGAGATGAATCGTTGTGTTGACCCTGCTAACCTCCATATGTAACTGGTTATGAACAGGTGGATGTGGAGGCGGGCATATAGGTGGATGAAGAGTGGAGTGTGAGTGGGATCCAAGTGTCAGATGGTGAGAGGAGAGGCATTAGTGAGTGGAGGTGAGTGAAGTACAGATGGTATGTGGTTGGAGGGGTAGTATCGGGAGGTAATCCGATAGGATTACGAAAATGGGGTAGACAGTAAGTAGTTTGGAGAGAGGGGGGTCTGAAATCCTGAGGAGCCACTATGTTAGTGTTACCCATGATTTTGGTCATCATGATGGTGTATTGATGATGGTGTACTCAAGATCCTCATAATAACTTTCTCTTGAGAAAATTTACATTCATCTCTTCCCAGAAAACTTACTTTTGAAGAGAGTTCGCAGATTGCTAGTATCCTAGGGTGCGAGAATGACCCATTCTCTCAGGCTTCCTTAAGCTAGGGTGCGAACTTCTCACACTGTGCTGCATAGCTAGGGTGTGAACTCATTCTAAAGATTGGAAAAGATGGATTCTCGATGGTTCTAGAAGGGAATCTTCTAGAAGAATGGGTTGGCATTCTAATGGTTATCCTTGTACTGGTTTCTCTGATATTGTGGGATCATTCTTATCCAAGTAACCATCTCATTCTCTCCTATATATTGATGGAATTATCATGGAAAAGGTTAAGCAAGATTCATTGGAGAATTGGTGAAAGAATTGTGTGAAGGAATTATCTTGAATAGGAGCTTGGAGACTCTAGCAAGTCTATCAAGAGGGATTTAATCTTCTTCATGCAAGGATTGAGCAAGTGTGTGTGTTGGAGCCAAGAGCCACCGAAAGGAAGCTTGCGACATCAAGGTGATCAGGTTGTAATCTTCTACTTTCGATTAATATGATATAGTGGAATGTCCTTTTCCCATAAAGTCATTCTCACTGTATTGTGTAATTCCTTGATCATACACATAAGTTGACAATTGAATATATTTTTCTATCTTCACTTTGGTTGGTTTGTGTTGTCTTGGTATTGACCTCATGAGAGCACCAGAGCGAAGCAGGAGCAACAGAGACCCTAGGAAGCGATACAAAGGTATGTTACTTGTTCCTCCCTACTAGCTAATTCAATGGTCATAACTTAGGGAAAGAGTCATGTCCTGTCCTGTTTTGTTCTAGATCCAGGTGGATCTAGGGAGATCTGTTAGTGTCTGCATCTACCAATTTTTCTGATAACAGTTAGGTAGGGCCCATGGTGGGGAAACCATAATTCAAAACCCTCGTCCCTCATTAAAGGTAGAAAGTTTGGTGGGGGTCCAAAATGAAACGAGGGCCACTGATCTGGAGATGGAAAATGACGTTGATGGAGATAAGCACATGCCTTACGTGATCTAGGAAAAAATATCATATCTTCATTATTTTTACCCAAACGCCACAGAACCATTGATGTGGATATGGAGGCCAGATATTCACCATTGAAGATCGATCATGTCACTGCGTGCGTTCCAAGCCTAAATGACATGTTCTGATTAGCTTCCAGTTTTGTGTAAGCTTACTGCGTTGTCCACTGGATTCGTCGATCTCGGTCGTATCCTGCACACAGAAAGACTAAGGTGGACTTGATGTATGCTCTGGTAGTGATAACTTATGATGATGAGTATTCCAGTTTTAAACCAGAACATGTGATCCTCATTCAAGAAATAAAAATCAATGGTGCAAAATGCAAAGGCAAACAAGGGCCATGGAAATGAAAATAGATGATATGTTAAACAAGGAACAACAAACTAAACATTGATGTATGGGTAGGGTGAAAGATAAAAAAGGGCATGGGCGCAAAACTAGGTAACAACATTGGCTCCAACTGGGGATAGATCGTCCCTGTGAGGTGTTGAGAACTATAGATCGGTGCCTTAGGATTAAACAACTTCTCTTACCTTCCATTACTTACCTCTTTTTTTTTTTCTGTCAGCCCTTTGTATCAATTATTGTGCCTTAGCCATGTATTTTAATGAACTAAAAAATGAAACTACACCCCAGTGCCTTTGTTGGTCTATGGAGTCTTTATTTACACACAACTAAGTAATAAAATGAAAAAATAAAAATAAAGCATCAATGGTACAAAGGGACTTTCCCTCATTCTTAAACAAAATAGTATTTCAGGAAGCACCCATTTACTCGGCCTCCGAAGATCTTTGTATCATCTAGATTGTATAGGATAAATGTGTTGTTGTCCAAAACTTCAACCACCTTAAAGGGGACAAACTAGAGGTTTTCAAACTTACCATGCTTGGACTTGTCATCCCTTCTAGCATCCCACCTCAAGACCAGGTCACCTTTCTGAAAAATCTCCTTCTTGGTTCTCTTGTCAAAGGATGATTTAATCTTTCTCTAGTATGCTTTAGTCCTCTGATCTAGTGCTTCTCTTCTTTGTTGAACTTCTATAATCTAGAATATTCTCCTTTGGATATCATTGGTCTCCTCAATTTTTTCCTGTAAGAATTTTAGGACTGGTATACCAAATTGAGTGGGAAAAACAACATCTATTCCATAAACAATATGGAATGGTGAGGTTCCCAAAGACCTCTTGGTGCTGATTCTGTCAGCCCACAAAGAATACTTGAGTTTAGTGTCCCATGATTTCTTATTTTTAGCTAGTAACTTCTTGATAATCCTGATGAGAGTTTTATTTGATGATTCTTCCAAACCATTCCCCTGAGGGTAATAGGGTGTGGAATGTGTCAAGGAAATGTTATGACTGCCACAAAATTCAATCATGGTTTTGGACTTGAATGCTTGGGCATTGTCTATTAAAATATTATTGGGGAAACCAAATCTTGAAAAAATATTAGTTTCCACGAAATTGATGATCACTTTGTCAGTGGCATTCCTAGTGGGCACAGCCTCAATCCACTTGGTGAAGTAATCGGTGGCAGTGAGGATCCACTTGTGTTGTCCAATGGAGGGTGGATTTATCTCTCCTATGAAGTCTAACCATCGTCGCTGAAATGGACCACTAGTAGTGATAGGTTTTAGGGGCAGTGATAGTAACTTATGTTTGCCTGCAAATTCTAGCATTCATTGCAGGCCTTGACAACAAAAAACACATCAGAAGAAAGTGTGGGCCAATAGTACCCTTCCCTTAGTATCTTGAGAGTTGTAGCCTTCCAATGTTGGTGTCCTCCACATACTCCTCTATGCATTTCTAATTTGACTTGTTTGGCCTCATTTTCATCAAGTAATTTTAACAGGATTCCATCAGGATCTCTCCAATATAAGTTATGGTTTGAGATGCAAAATTTGATAGCTTTCAATTTGAGAGACCTAGCCTTTTTCTTCTTCACATCTAGTGGACACTCAAAATGCTGCATAAAATAGATGATGTTTTTATACCAAGGTGAAGAGGAGTAGTTTTCAAATACCTGTAAGTTGTCTTGTCCAGGCTACATGATGGGTGCATCTGATTGGGTGAATATTTGATGCAATTTTGACACCTTACAATTTGATTTTGATAACAATTTGGCCATTCCTTGCCCCTTGATCATCTTGGTGGGATTTATGTGTGGATCGTACTCCAACAGTTTGACAATCCATTTTCCTCTTTTTCCCTCACTATCTGGCTAGACCAGAATCTCTTTGACACTGTTTCTAGGAACAAAGGTTGTTATTCTAGACTGTAGCACATAAACCTTGAAGGATTTAAGTGCTTTGACCACTGCATAATCCTGTTTCTCTAATATATCATACTTCAACTAAAAATCTTAGAGGGATTTGCTGAAAAAGGCTATGGGTTGTTCATGCCCTTCTTCATTCTTCTGTAGTAGAAAAAAAACAATGGTATCCTCTGAGTCATAGGAGAATATGAATAAATCTTTGGTATAGTCAAGGCTCGCTAATACAGGGGATTCAACTAAATCCTGCTTGATTTTTTGGAAAGATGAATTTTCCTCCAAGGACCATTTTATCACATCATCTTTCTTCAACATGTTTGTAATAGGATTTAGAATTTCATAAAAATTTGGCACAAAACGTCTGAGGAAGTTTATCTTACCAATGAAAGACTCGACAACCCTTTTATTTCTAGGGATCTCAATCTCTTAAATGGCGCAAACCCTCTTTGGATCAATTTTTATACCTCTTGCTGATATGATGTGGCCCAGGAGATTTCCTTATGGCATGGAAAAGTGAGACTTCCTAGGATTCATGGATATTCCATACCTCCATTTCTTGAAAACTTGCTCCAAATGTTGCAAATGTTCATCATTAGACTTGGAGAAAATGGTTATGTCATCCAAGTAAATGACCATAAATATGTCTTTTTCTCCCACAAAATATATGTCCATGGCCCTCTAAAAAGTGGCCCCTACGTTCATCATACCAAAAGGCATCTTGTCATATATGAATGTTCCCCATGGGGTGGTGAATGTTGTTTTTTCTTTATCCTCCTCACACATTGCTATCTGATTATAAATAGAGTATCCATCTAACAAGTAAATTTTGTGTGCACCTACCACCCTCTGTAAAATATGATCCATCTTGGGGAGGGGGTAATTGTCCTTTAGAGAACACTTGTTGAGATTTTTGAAATCAACAGACAAGCATATCTCCCCATTTTTCTTCCTTACAGGTATTAAGTTGGACACCCAGTTTGAGTACCTCAATGGTACAATAATCTTGGCATCCAACATTCTTTTCAACTCTTTCTCAATTATGGAAATTAGCATGGGATTAAATTACTGAATATTTTGTTTGAATGGCTTGGAGTCAGCCTTTAGAAGGATCTTGTGTTGGATGATGTCAGTGTCAAATGTCTTCAAATATTCATAAGGCCATGCAAAAACATCAGCAAACCTTTTTATGAGACTGACATACACGCCCTTTTGTTCTACAACTATTGCTTTGGAAAACTTGATGATATTGGGATTCTCAGTGGTCCCAATATTGGAGTCTATTATCTCTTCTTCTTGATTCTTCATGGTAGATTCTTTGTAAACATCATTACTGTCAAATAACCTTTCCAATGGCACTAGTCCTCTTGGAATGTGATTGGTTTTTAGCTCCAAAATATCATGACCAACTATTGTCTTCAGAAGATGAGATGTTTGTTGATCGTCTAATTCCTCACTTTTACCTTCTTGATTTCTTTGATCAATTGCGATGTTCGAGAATTCATAAATGGTGTGTATGAATATTTGTAGCTCTAGATCATCACTGAAGACTTGTCAATGCTTTATGTTGTCTGGTATGGTTGTTCTATGCCTAATTTATACATGATATTTGATATTTGGGCCAATGGGAGGCCTGAAAGTGCTAGAAGCTAACGCCAAATAATCTGCCTTCTGATTATGTTCTTTGTGAATGAAAGATATGTAAAATGTTAGAAAGAAATTATCGATCAAATCTCATACCCCATTTTTTTATTTCTTGAGCCTCTATTTTTTAGCTTGATAGATGTTCCTTACTTGATTGATGACCAAATCAGAATCACCAAAAACTGCTAGACAGTAAATGGCCATGTCTTTGGCAGCCCTCAGTCCCAACACCAGAGCTTCATATTCAACTATGTTATTAGTAGTTTCAAACTCCATATTATAAGAGAGGTTTATTACTTCTTCTTAAGGGGAAATGAGGAGTATACCTAGACCTGATCCTTCCTTTGATGAAGATCCATCAAAATACATCTTCCATACTCTATTTTACTGAACTTTCAGTGGCTGGTCTCTGCATTGGATGACTGATATTTCAAGTTCATAATTATTTAAATGAAAGAAAAATGAGCCAATCTCATCTGCAACAACATAAATTGGGTGGTTTCTTGGGTTTTGATGGTCACTGACAATGTAGGCTAACATTACCTCTTTGTATAGCCTCCTATGTTCTCCTACAAACACAGGGATGGTGGTATAAGTGAGGTTTGTTTGCAATGACCATCCAAACTTCTTAGCCCAAGTTCTGGATAAGAGCATACCAAACATTGGGGGAATTCCATCCACCACAATGTCCATCACTACAATCTTCATGAGTAACTTTGTGAAAGAAACCACCATATCCTTTATCAGCCTGAGACATTTTACTTTCTTAGAATCAAAGGAGTACAAGTCCTGGTAAGGTTTGGTGAGTTCCAGACCTAGCTTTTCCATAACGACTTTGGGCATGACACTGTGAGAGGCTCTTGATTCCATAAGAAAGTTATGTAGGATATTATCATGGACATTCAAAGATATATAGAATGGAGGAGAAGCATCAAATCCATCCTCAATGTGTGGACCCATAGTAATGGCTGGGTTTTCATCCTGCAAACTTATTACATCAGAAGATATACTAGAAGAAGTTGGTTGTAGAACCTTCTGGATAAATTTTTTGAAAGATGCATTCTTCATCAATTCTGTCAAAGGCACATGGATCTTTATATTTCTCATCTCATGTTCTAGGATGAAAGAGGATGGTGGCCTATCAACTTCTTTTATTTCAGGGGCTGCATGTTTAGATGAGGGAGGTGGTTGAGTTTTAGATGACATACCTTTACTTGGATTTGTCTTGGGAGGAGCTTCAACTTGTTTGTTTTTATCATAGGTAGTGGCTTTGGGAGCCCTTTCTCTCATCCTCAAATCATATTTCTTCTTTGGCTGGCCTTGAATAACTCCCTTCTCCCCTGTATCATTGTCGAACTGATTTGATAATTGTGCTACCTCATATTCGTGATGTGTTAAATGGCTGGTATAATAATATGTTTCATTAAAAATCACAACAGTATCATCCACATCATCAGTGTCTACATCCATATCCTCAATCTGGTTGTTTTGGAAAGGAGGCACTACCCTTTGATCATCAACATTTATCCTTTCTCTCTACATTATTTGAGGACCATCATTATTCCTTCTGAACTGATTTTGATTTCTATTACCAGCCCCTTGAAAGGATCTGTTTGGTTGTTTAGATTCCCACTTCAACTTAGCTATTTCTGAAGTTAGATCCTTCAAATTTTTGGTCATTTCATCAAGTTTTGGATCAGATGTGGCTGAGTTAGAGGAGGCAGGGGAATCCTCTCTCTGTTTTTTCTTATCTTTATCATATATGGTCTTTAATCTGTCTGATGCCAAAATATTAGATTCAACCTTAATGGTTTCTTCCTGCATGGAAAATAGTGTGCTTGATCTTCTCTCTCTTAGGAAGAGGGAGAAATCTGCATCAAATGCATTAGCATAAGTGATATTAGTAGAGTCTTCAGTTGGTTTAATCTCATCTAGAATTTTACCATACATCTTATTGAATCTCTTGGTGAAATCTGAAATAGATTCACCATTCTTTCTCTTTAGGGCCCCAAATTCAGTGATGTAGTAGAGGTAATCTCTCCTATCTCCCCATTTATTTATCAAAGTTTCATCCAACTCCTTAATATTTGCAATGGAGGTTGGAGGAAGACCCCTGAACCATTTTCTTACTTCCCCATATAGACTATGCACAAACAACCTCATCTATACATCTACATAATCAATGTTAAAGTTATCTGCAAACCTCTAAAAGACTACCAGATGTTCCTCAACAGTTACCTCACCTTCCCCATTATACCTTGGTAAATATTTCATGCAATTTGTGGCTGGGAGTGCATGTAGGCCTACAGGCAGCACTAGGGGTGCATATCTAGCAACAATAATGACATACATACTGTTAACATTCATAGCTTGAACAATAGGAATCTGCAAATCTATGGGAGATACACGGGTGGATGTAGGGTTGGATGATGAGGTAGAATCAGGAGTTGGAGATGTCTGAGCTTCTTTGGAATTATGATTCTCAGGGTTAGAAAATTCAAGCTACTTGTGATTGTGATTAGACGCAGGCTCTTTGTGTACAACTTTACCCTTGAGGGGGGAGGTATATCTCTGAGCTAGGGTGTATTTTCTTAGTTTCATTTCTGGCTCAGAGAATATTGTATTCTTATAAGGGTTAGAATGAGCCTTCTTGGATTTGTTGTCTTCATATTTGGATCTGTTGAATCGTTTTATGGGTGTCAATATTTCTTATTTAAATTTACCAAGGGGAGTCACCAGGCGAAAGATGCCATTCTTTTTGTGTATGATATTTGTTCACCATCAAAGGTCAACGTTTCTCAATGTCGTTCTCCATGGGAAATATATTTTGTTAATCCGTTCCCAGGAAATGACACCAGAATATGTTGACCCTAAGGTCTGCACCTGACTGCTAAAGGGAAAAGCTAGGCCACCTATAAGTTTTGGAATGATTATTCCTTAATAAGTTGGTTTTGTTGGTAAGCTTAAGGACATGTTTTCAAACATGGTTCTCTGGTAGGGTAGGACACACAATGTAAAACTAGGTTCTCCTTTGCTAATGGTATGGGTGTTAAATGACAACTGAGATTATGAGAAGACAAACATAGACAATGACAACAAGTAATGCAATGAATCACTTATTGTGTGAAAACTAAGACTTACAATAATATATTAAGACTTAGACAAATATCTAAGTGCAAATCATTCAACAGGTTGTGAAATAGTGGATCTTTCACTGAAAAATAGATGTATAACATGTTGCATAATCAACAAGAGATAAACTAAAACAATATCTGAAAGAATAAGGAAATGTACATTGCACACATCACAAAATTTGCATTCAAGATAAGAATAAACACATAAAGATTTGAGTAAAGAACACAAATTTCATCATCATATATTCATAAGGTAGAGAAATTTACAATTAACTGAGCAAGCCCAATTATTCTGTTGCTTCTACTTTCCTTCCAAAAACTCCCCACCCTTCAAAAGATATAAAGATTGTATATTTAACAGAGTTGCAGAGGTTTTTCGTTCTTAGGGGACTGAGACCTAATTCTAATTAACTGACTGTAGGAAAGAATCATTAATCTAAATGACATTGCATGGAGTTAAGAATGTGAACTCCACACTGGAATTAACGAAAAAAAGTGGGTTTTATCACACAAAAGACCACTTTTAAAATCTAATCTAAGAAAATTACGTAATTGATCAGCTAAAACTACTACTGTCTCTGAGACATAACTGATGCATGCGCTAGATGAATTGAGTTGGTAGAGATAGAATCATAGTGGCAGATGTGAGTGATGTGTCTAGAAGTGGCGTGCTTGCGAGTTGTCTGAGGTCACTGGAGATGACTGTTTGTGTTGACCCCACTAACTGCCATGTGTAACTGGTTATGAACAGGTGGACGTGGAGGCGGGTGTATAGGTGGATGAAGAGTGGAGTGTGAGTGGGATCCAAGTGTCATATGGTGAGAGGAGAAGTATTAGTGAGTGGAGGTGAGTGAAGGAAATATGGCGTGTGGTGGGAGGGGTAGTATCGGGAGGTAATCTGATAGGATTTCGAAGTGGGGGTAGGCGGTAAGTAGTTTGGAGAGAGGGGAGTATGAAATCCTGAGGAGCCACTACATTAGGTAGGGCCCGTGGTGGGGAAACCACCATTCCAAACCCCCCTCCCCCATTAAAGGTATAAAGGTCGGTGGGGTTCTGAAATGAAATGAGGACCATTGATCTGGATATGGAAGATGTCACCGAGGAAGATAAGCGTGGGCCTTAGGCGCTCCAGGACAAAATGTCATATCTTCATGCTTTTTACACAAACTCCATGAAACCGTTGATGTGGAGATGGAGGCTAGATATTCATTTTTGAATATCGATCTTGGCACTACGTGCGTTCCGAGCCCGAATGGCATGTTCTGATTAACTTCCAATTTTGTGGAAGCTTACTACATTGTTCACTAGATTTGTTGATATTGGTCATCTCCTGCACATAGAAAGACTAAGGTGGACTTGTTGTATTCTCTGTTAGTGATAACTTATTGTTGGCACATGGGCAGACCTAGGGTTCACTCCAAGAGCATACCGACAAACCTTAGCTACTGGCCCTTTTGGCAACACCTGCGAGGTAGATGCAGTCTCACCCAAAGAAGCTCTGAGGGGGTTGCAGGACAGAAATGTCTACAACCAAGGGGAATATCAAGTCGATCAACTACCAGAGAAATTTAGTCATTTATATATCACTTACCAACTTATCTCTTACTTCGCACAACTTCCTATCAGATCTAATGTAGTAATGCAATAATAGTATATCAAAGGAAAAAGAACATAGCATCAATCACATACACAAGAAAATATATACGTGGTTCACCCTCTCTCTAGGGATACGTCCACATAACTGTGCTTTATAATGTATTAGGATGAAGAATACAATTCTTGTCTGCACTCTTAGCTAGTAGCTCTTCTTTCTTCTCCTTTCTATCCCTCCCCTTCCTGTGCACCCAGTTGCAAGACTTGATCTCCACACCCAACTGAAGATCTTACAATACCAGAAGGCTCTCACTCTTATCACTTCTCTCTCTCATAGAAATAATCCTTCATACTAGAATGAGAATGACAAAACACAATCATAACATCAAAAACAACTCCACCCAAGTCCTCTTGACCTTTATTTATTCATTACAATAGCTCACTGACATCCTTAGGCTGAAACCTAAGTGTCAAAACCCTAGATACCAAAACCCTAGGTGTTGAAAACCCTAGGTCAACTTGACTCACATTTCCAAACTTCACCAGCATGTCTTTCCTTCCTTCTCGCGCGGTGCTCCAAAGCATCCAATGGTGGATTTTTTTGCTTGTTGAGTTGTCCATGATCCTTGTTCATTGTTAATTTGTCATCCTTGATCTCCTCATCCAACGAATTGCTTCCCTTTACTTCACTCCGTCTTTTCTTCTCTTTTGCTCACTTCGACCCAGTAATAGTCACAGTGTCTTCCGCCTAGTTCGCATTTAACCTTTTATGCCTTGATCTTTGCTTACTTTTGTAACAAAGGGCCAACATGACCCCAAAAGTCACCTGTGACTCGTCCCAAGGCACTTTAGATCATATGATTCTTTTGTTTTACTTCGACTTCAGACTGTGCAGTGCAGCCTTTTCTTTCTTCTCTATGCCTCCTCTCCTTCCCTGTGAAGTCTGTCTTTTCTGTGTCTAGTACCTAGTTTCAACTACACCTGGTACCTAGATTGTTTTCCTTATGATTTTACTTAGAGATATGAGGTAGTTGGTTGTCATAGTACAACTTTAGCCAGCTCCCGTTCACTAATCCTTCCTTCCATTCTCCATTCAAAGTATTCAACTGTGCATCTCCTCCTTTTGTAACATAGGCGACCTCATATGGCCCAAGCCAATGCGTTCAAAACTTCCCATGATGCTTTATGAACTTACTGTCATATACTAGTACTAAATCACCTTGCTTGAATGCCTTCTTCTTGATGTGCCTGTCGTGATAGGCCTTTTGTGTTTCCTTTTGCACCTGCTGATGGAATCCTGCAATAAATCTATCTTCTTCAAGTTCAATCAATTGCACAAGCCTCTCTTGAACAATGCCAGTGTAATCCATATATGTAAAGGCAACAATTCTTAAGCTTGGTACCAGGTATTCCATTGGGACAATAGCTTCGAGACCATACACAAACTTGAAAGGGGTTTGCATTATTAGTTTCTTATAGGTGGTTCTATAGGCCCAAAGTACTGTTGATTCTCTTAAATCCCAGAAATCCCTGTTCACACTACAAATTTTTGTCATTGTTGTCTCCAAGATCTTGTTGAATGCTTCCACTATCCCATTTTCTTATGGATGGTAAGGCATTCTCTTCTGATGGTGGACTGCAAATTCCTTAGTTGGGGCTTCAATTGTTTTATTTATGAAATGCATGCCTTGATCACTCATAAGGATCTTTGGGCATCCAAACTTGGTTATGATGTCATAAAATATTAAGCGTGTAGTTGTAGTTGCACTACAGTTCTTAACTGCTCTTGCTTCAGCCCATCTAGTCAAGTACTCTATCACAGTAATTATGTGCCTTGCTCCTGTGTGCTTTCCTGGTGGGTTTATAGGTCCCACGAAGTCAATGGCCCATTTCTCAAATGCTTGTAGGGTCAACTATGGTGTTAGTGGAATTTCATCTCTTCTGTATGGTTTCCCAACTCTTTGGCATACATTGTAGTCTCTGTAATAGTCTTTAGCATCTCTGTGTAAGGTAGGCCACCAAAGGCAAGCTCTAAGAACCTTCTGCGTAGTTTCTTTCCCTGTGTAATGTCCTCCTATGATTCCCTCATGAGATTCTGCAAGGATCAATGGTCACTCTACCTCCATAAAACACCTTCTCAATTTCTCATCAGGTCCCATTTTGATTTCAGAGTTAAATATGCTCCTGTAGGTGGATCTATTTTTTCAAGTTCATATGTAGATGGTTTTGTCTAGTGTTTTGTTTTGGGAGGGACCATTCCCAGAATTTAGTCTTTCAACATAAACTTCTTACAATGAACATATGTCATCCATGGAAATTATTTCGACTGAGCACAAATAGACGCATAAAATCATATACACAAATCATTCAAACAAAGACTGAGCATATTTTAAAAGAAGATAAAATACAAAGTTGATATTTTGGCATTCAGGATTTGCTTATTACATATGCATGGAGTTCCTTTTCTTTACTAAACCCCGAAATCCCGAACCCTGAAATCCCAAAATGTCGGGCCCACAGTCCTTTCGCATTTCACGATTCGACACTTCTTGTTTCATTTTTTGTTTATGCATCAGGTGTTCAAAAACCCTGAAATCCCAAAATGTTGGGCCCATTGTACTTTCGTATTTTGTGATTCGGCACTTCTTGTTTCATTTGTGTTTATGCATCAAGTGTTTGAAAACCCCGAAATCCCGAACCTCGAAATCCCGAAATGCTGGGCCCACAGTCCTTTCGCATTTCACGATTCGACACTTCTTATTCTTTTTTTGTTTGTGCCTCGTTATTAAAAAAGGAAATTCTAAATATGAATAGACGAATTGGTACAACCTTGGGCAAAGGAAATTTCCTTAATAAGCAAGGGTGCATCCGGTTCCTTTACTATTAAGGTAGTTCATATAATAGATCTGTCATTGCAAATTATATAAAATGATTTTATGTTTCTGTATTCTCTTGTTTGAGATAACTTTATATGGGTTAGGTTAATGAACTATAAGGGAAACTGGTATAATAGTCGGTCTTCCTACCTCAGCTACAGATCTGTCTCTACACAGTCTATTTAATGGAAAGGAAAAAGTGGCATAGTTTACAACACTCAGAATGTTGTTCTCGACATTATTCATACAGTTATATTAATGAAATTACAACATAACCTTCACTCCCAATATGCTAATCTCAGCATTGATTTCACTCAGAATATGAATAAAGAAGAAAAATAACAGTGAATTTAATTTAGAAGAGATTTCTTCCAGAATTTAACCATGCATAAATCCTTTCAACTATCATAACAATTAAAAGTCCAATTCTATCATTCGTTCAGATTTAATAAATACATGACATCACATATCAAATCATTCAAACAAAAAATGGAAATCATTTCAGTTCCAATTTAACAAATACATTGCATCAGATATAAAATCATTCAAATAGAAAAGGAGTAAAGCAACATATCTGAACCAGATCGTGAGAAGACAAAGGGAACATCCATGTTCCTCCCAACCGTAGAAAAGGACATCCAAATCACTTGCCCAGTTCACCCCCTAGCCTGACCATGAGTCCATGAGGGCTAACTCAGAAACTCCTTCTCAACAATGTCCTTCAATTCTAGCAGTTATCCTTTTGCCTCACACTTACTCAGCAGTGCTCATAACAACAAGGAAAATTTGTTTTAGTAGAATCCTCTTGCCTCACACTCAATCCGTAGTGTTCATAACAACAAGAGAGCTCAAAAATATTTTTTCCCAGCATACTTGGCAGCGTCCTGGCTCCTCGCATATGTTATTTATCAATTTTTCCAAGGTCTTTTTTCCCTCCCTTGGGGGGATTTTCACAGCTTTCTAAATCCCTGATTTTTAGGGGCTGCCAATGGCCAAATATCTGATTTTCCACTTGTAATAATCAGCTCAGAGGTAGTTCCAACTTGTTCACCACTCATGGAGTCATGGTCAGTTGATTTTAACATGGCTGTTCCATTTGTCCTCCTGAAATTAATATAAATATTTTGTTTTTTTATACAAGTGTCATATTCAAATAGTTAGTTGAGCCCAATTAGAACTCTGCCCAACAGTCATAATAATTAATTACAAATATCAAACTTGAAATTTGGAATTTCCATAAATGGAAAAAAAATTCAAATTCAAATTTACTAAAAATGGAAATAAATTTCCAGCACATTTAAATTTCAAAATTATTTTATTTTGGGGGATATCAGAATGCATTGGCATGCATGTGAAATTCCTTGATCCAATCTGGGAAAACTAGAATGGGTGCAGTAACCATTTTCTGTTTCAGTGTGTCGAAGCTCTGCTGGCATTCTTCTGTCCAACTAAATTGACAGTCTTTCTTCAAAAGATTTTCCATGGGTTCTGTAATATGGGCGTATCCTTTAATCAACTTCCTGTAATATCCAGTATGTCCCAGTGTAGTGCACAACTGTTTGAATGAAGTAGGGGGTGGCAGATCAACTATAATGGAAATTTTAGATGGATCTACCAACAATCCCTACTTGCATACAATATGACCTAATAACACTCCAGATGGTGAGAAGAAGATGCACTTATTCAGATTCAAGGAAATTTGACACTTCCTGCATTTTTCCAACATTATCCTTAGACATTCAATATGATTTTTCAATAAACTAAAAATAGTCCAATCATCAAAATATGATTCTAGAAATTTATGCAGAAACTCCTTGAATGCTTTGACCACCACCCTAGAAAATATGGATGTGACATTCTTCAATCCAAATGGCATCACTGTATACTGGTAGGATCCCCATTCTATTGAAAATTTGGTCTTTTGGCGATCTTCCTTGGCAATCCGGATCTGATGGTATCCTGAAAATCCATCTCTAAAAGAATATACTTCCTGGCCTCTCACATTATCTAACACTTTGTCAGTGAATGGTGTAGGGAAGGGGTCATGCAAACAGTCATCATTCATCTTCCTGAGATCTACAAAGATCTTGATCTCTACTGTCTTATTGTCCTATACCACCATAGGGCTAATCCACTCTGACTCTTCCACATGTTCTATAATCCCTGCTTCCATCATTCTGTCGAGTTCAATCTTCACTTTCTCCTTATATTTAGGGTTCAATCTGTAGGGTCTCTGTTTGACTGGTGTTGCATCTGGTTTCAAAGGGATCCTCATCTCTCCCATAGGCCCTTTAATTCCCTTCATATCAGTGAAATTGGTTGGAAACAAGTCCTGATATTCATGCAGTAATTATGTTATCTTGTTTATAGTAGCAGCATCTGAGTAATCTCCAACATTTGCAAGCTTCGGTGTCTGATTTGTTCCAATATTGACTTTCCTAACCTTGATTGGTTGTCCAATGAATGGTAGCTCAACTCCTAGTCCTTCCACATCTCTTTGGCCTTATGTTTTGGTGATGTTCACCTTCCTAGGACCATCATCCTCATCAACATTGATGTTGTAACAGCCTTGCAGTTTCTAGAGAGGCGTAATCCATTTTTCCTTTTCTTGTTCTAAAGGGAGGGTAGAGGCCTCGTCAAATAATTTTTGTTTGACAATATGTAATTCTTGATCTACTGAAGGAAATTGACTTTAAAATAGGAAGGAATTTACAAAATTTTGAGTCATACCTTCCCAATCTACAGTAACGAGGCGCAACTTTGCTTGAAGGTACCAGTTGATAGGTGTCGTGTCCAGTGTGTTAATGAATTTGTGCACCCACTTCTCTTGAGGAATGTTGCTCCAAGCTTCCTCGCAACTTTGCACATGGTCATTTTGGCAACTTCGACCTGTGTATCGAACTTCAGAGCCTTCTACTTGTGTTGAGAATCGCGTTGTCATCAAGGTACGATATTGTACCTAGTCTACAATGTTGGTTTTGTGTGTCCCCCACCATCTTGATGGGGTTTCTTTCAGGGCCTCATCCATTGCCAACAATCTTTGTTGCATTGGTACACTTTCTTCAAAGTCCGACAAAAAGGTTTCTAAAGTATTCAGGCCATCAAAGGTGGGTAAGTTACTTACTGTTGTGCCCATCCAATGAACTTATCTATTTAATCTAGCACATATTCTAGTAGATACTTCATATATTTTATTCTACCAGTTCTCCAGTGCTTCTTTTGAGTCTGATGAACATGCGCTTTCACTTCGCCATCTTAGGTTTCCATCAACCGTAGGATTAATGTAATCCTGTTGTCTGGTTGTTGTTTGAATATGTTTTCTAGCTCATATGCACAGTCTTCCTCTTTGATGGGCTCTATGTATCGCTGACCTTCATATGGATCTAAAGGCACAATGAACCTAAGGCCATCTCTTTCAAAATTCATATGTCTTTTCTTTAAATCAACCAGATTGGAATTATTGAAAGCCCAATCAATTCCTAATAGTGTAGGGTAAGGAAAACTATCATCAACTATCTCAATTACCTCAAAATATGCAAACGTTCTTACTCTGTCGATGTCCACAGGGACATTGTAACACACCCACTACGAAAATAAAAAATTTCGTCGATTCTTCAGCTAGTTCCTCATATGTTCACCTCCATGTGGTTGTGGGTCATGACTATGGGCCGAACTAGTATGGCGTCTCTTCGCACTTCGAAACTCAGTGCTACCAGAATGTCGAGTCTGTCGACTCTGCAAACCTCGAAGCTTGAAACAATGAAACGCTAAACCCTGACAGGGCTAGCGAATGGCAAGTTTCCCTCCAAAGGGAGATCAATGGCTGTAAGCCTCCCTTGATTCAATGGTATGGATCCTTCCGGGGTTTTGATATTCGGGAGTTCGAAATGCAACGACTCCAAGAATCTTTGTCATTCAAATCTTCGAATTTCGTTATGGGAATTTGTGTAAGAGATCAACATCTCTTAAGAGTGTGGATCCAACGGTCCATGGGATTTCAGGACTTTTCCCTAAACTCTAACCACTCACCACGCGTCTCCTTTGATGGACGGTCTAGATTCCTTTAGGACTTATCTTTTATATTACCAAGTACGTCGGGAGTTCGGGTATCGGGATTTCGTGATTTGCGAAGGAAAGGTTTCTTTCCCTTTGGTTTCCCGAATGCCAAAATGCTGAAACGTCGACCGATAGTCACGTGTCCCTTCGATGGATGGCAGTGACCTTTAGCCAAGATCAACGGTCAGGATATTTTTGGGATGATCAACGATCACGATCAAATCCCGGCTTTCCTTAATCTCATTCACATCTCATGCCATTTTGGGGTTTCAGTGATTGAGATTTCGTGACTCACGAAGACAAGGGTTCTTTCCCTTTGGTTTCCCGGATGCCGAAACACTGAAGTGCTTACTAGCAGCCACGTGTAATCTATAGATGGATGGTCCATGTACTTCCATGGACCATGGGGATCTATGGTCTCGATTCCTTCATCTCTTGCAAGGGTAAAAAGGGTCGCGGCATTAAGGTCTGCGTCTCTTCCTCAAATCTAACCGTCATTATAGACCTTGGAACCTTCGAGAGGATCACGTTCGTGCATTGCTTAAAAAGCCAGAGAGGGGTCAAGGTACTATCGTCCACGTTCCTTCCCCACATCTAATGGTTTTTACCAACCTTGGATCCTCTAAAAGGATCTCATGACACGTGGCCTCCCTTAATCGGATGGACTAGATCTATTTCGAGATTTCCACCATGGAGTGTCCCAATCTCTTGTCATCAGGACTCTCGAATTCTCAAAATTCGAAACCCCGATACCAACTCTTCTTTCGGGACTTTCGCCCCTATTCATGAGGGTTTAACCCTCATGTATCTCCTGACAGATCCATTGGTTGTTGGGTTTTCTAACTAAGATCTGATGGTTCAGATCATCCCATGCTGAGCACTCTCCCACTACTCCCTGGACGTGGAAAAACCAACGGTCCAGATACTCTCACGAACCTTGGGGATATACAGTCCCGATTTCTTCGCTACTCACGAAGATAAAGGAAAAGGGGTAAGGCATGTAACATCCTCATTTCTTCCTCCAACCTAATGGTCATGAATGACCGCAGATCTTCCGATGGGATCTTGTCCGTCGATCGAAACCTATCCCTACGTTGCTATTTCGGGATTTCAAGAGGATCATTCTTCCTTGTATAGGGTTACTAAGAATTGCACATTCAAATCCTTTTCCAGGTTCTTGGTAAGCTCTCCAAGAAGGGTATCTCTGTGGGGAGGTCTATTCCGGGTATTCCCGGGGACAAATAAGGACATAGATCTCCCCAAAAAGCAGACTTGAGGTCCAAATTAATACAATATGTGTGTATATATATATATATATATATATATATACAAATCTATCTATAACATAAGCCATATGTGGTCCTTCCATTAAAAGCATGAAACTACCATTTCTGATCAAAACACTACACAGACAGTCTTATACTCAAACCATTCACAAACTACACAGACTATGAGCATACATGTCAACATATAAATGTCAAGATGCAAGATGTAAACACTTATCAGAAATAACACCGGATCTGCCTGCACTTGCTGAGAGGGGTGCTTGTTTCCACCCAACCGTAGGCTCAGCAACTCCCAACAGATTTACCACTAGCCACCCTCGAGCTGAGACCACGATGCTACGAGACTGCGTCTCTGTTTTCCTGTGACCGAGAACGAAGGTTACTCTCCTTCTTCTCTACTATCACTCACTCTGTATTTTTCCAGAGTTCTCTTCCTCTTTCCCTCGTGTCCCCTTGATTGCCCACACTTCCTACCTTTTCTCTGTTCGGGGAGGTTGCATGTGGCACAATTTTCCTCGCAGTGGTCAGGTCTGAGGACTCTATGGATGGGCGGTTCACACCCATCCCTCATTACTCATGAGGAGCCATTTACCTACCAATCCTGATGAGTCATTTAATTCAGGGCCAGTGAGCCACTCTTGGTTCTCCAGGCCAATGAAGTCCAAATACGGTATTGGTTTTGGATGAAGTTAATGCCACCATTCTAGGTGCATTCCACCGCCTTTCTTCAGCCATCATGGTCTCTTTTTCAGCATATCCCCTCTCAGCAGTCCTGCAACATATATTCATAATATTATTCACATTCATCAACCTTTTTCACAAGGTCCATTCACATCACACATTCACATTTTTGGGTTTGCCACAGTTCTTGGCCAGTATAGTTATTTTTACAAACTGGGGGAAACAGGGTGTTACAGACATGTTCTAGTCTTCCAAAGGGGCTTACAACTTATTGATTAACCATCCTAAGCCTAATAGGGGAATATATCAACTTGGGTTTTCCCATTAGTGCCCAAGTTTTCTTCGTCATGGAATTGACCTCCGACCCTAAGTTGAGGACCACATAGTCTATATCATATTCTCCTATTTGAGAATTCAAGTGTAATTCATTATTTTTCCTTCTCTTTTTATCAATTTGGTGTACTTCCCTATTCGGTAAGGGGTCTATCTTTCCTATCTCATATTTTCTAATTAAATTTTGTAGTTCTTGTACAGTGCTCTCATCCTGAATCAACTTAATACAAGTATATAGAAATTCCATGAGATTTCTTATCTCTTTTCCTTCTCTTGGCGAAGCAGACTGATCAAATGCCTGAGGCATTCCATATTATCTCACTTCTGGTCATGTCTTTGATGAAGTGCCTTGATCTCCTTTGAACTCTTTTCTTTCCTCCTTGAATACTTGTCTTTCTTTCTTTGCAACAAAATTTTGGGTCTTCTCTATAGCTTTCCTAACTCCTGAGTCTTTTGTAGTCTTCCCTAGGGTTAGTCTGTCTTCTCCTGTAACAATGCCTCCTCTAGTTATAAAAATGACTCTAGGGTCTTCCACGCAAGGTTTAGCATATATCAGTTACACTTGCAGGTTCTGTTGAGGTCCTCGTCTCTCCTGAAGCTTAGATAGAAACACAGGACAATCTTCTATAACATGTTCAAACGCGCTGCAGTAGCTGCAAGTAGTGCAAGGGTTATGACAATCCCTTGCAAGGTGTCTTGGTTGTGCACAGTTGTAACAGATGATCTGTCCTCGACCTTGACCCATACCTCCTCCTCCTCCTCGTCCTCTGAATCTACCACGAGGGTTGAATTTTCCTTTCCCAGGGGAGTTATACTGCGTAGTGTTTCCTTCTTGTTGTACTTCTCCTTGAATCTTGTATATGTCTCTTGACCTTTCATGCATGAGGTCATAAGCCCTACAATCCCTATCATCATGCCCCACATACTTACAGAACATGAAATACAAATTTGTGGGTGTTTGAACATATTTTTTCATGTAATAGCACTCATCGAGGCGATGCCTATTTTGGCATACCTCGCACCAGGGTAAGGTGACTTGCTTCAAAGGGATCGGAGCTCCAGAGGCCAAGTATTCATGAAATAGGGGGTAGTTCTCTTTGTCATGGCCTTATGATTTGCATCTGACACGCCAAATTTCTTCTCTTTTATCTTTTCCCTTGTCTTTCTTCATATCTTTGATCTGTAGAGACAAACTAGTTAGCTGACTCAAGATCTGACTCATACCTAAGATGGATTCTCCCATAGGGGTTGGTTCTAACTTCATGGCGATATCTAGCACCTTAGCCTATGAAGAAGTCTTATGTTGTATCAGAGGAGCTATGATGTGTGGTAAGAGGCCAATAATGAACCACTCTTTGTTCTGCTCATCTGGGATCTAAAAAGTCAATCGGCCTGTTAAGGTATTAAATCTCTGATTGAATTCCCAAATGGGTTTGGCTACCTTCTGCTTGATCTCTTTCAGCTTTGTGATACATTTTGACTTTGATTTGGGTTTCTTGAACTCTACATTCAATGCATTTTTTATCTCATTCAGTGGCTTAGGTTGTGCAATTCCTTAGACAAGCTTCATGTACCATCTCAGTGCATTATCTCGAAGGGTAGTACTAAACTTAGTTCTTTTAACAGCTTCATAGGTGACATTTTTAATATTCCATATGGCTTCACACAAAAACCAGTGTTGATCAGGATCTTCAAATCCATCTCCCCTAAATATAGGGAGCCTCATTTCATCTTCCATAGATCTTCATAGGTTTCATGTCTGAGTATGTGTCAGACTACTAGTGACAGTGCTTTGAACACTCTGGTGGCTTGGATTACTCTGATTTCTTAATGCTACTGAATTGAAAGGAGAAATAATAGTACTTACTTCGGTATTCTGTGTAGTTCCTAAAGTTTATGGCTCGTCCCAGCAAGTTTCTTCAGCTTTTCCTTCCTCTACCCTAGCGGGTTCTGAATGCTCTTCATCCGTCAGATCTACCTCTTCTCCACTATAGAAACCCTTGTCCCCATAGTTTTGATTAAATAGGTTCGCAATATGATCTTCCATGAATTCTCTTCCACTGTGCGTATGTACAGCCTCTGTGTCATTGTCGCTGTCAGAATTTTTGAACATTAGCTTTTTCAAATCTATCTAATCCACTGTATCTTCAAGATGTTCTTCTCATGCAATAGCATCTTGATTCTCAACTTCAGAAAATGTAAAAATTTTCCTCAGGGTTCCTTGAAGAAATATCTCTCAGCTTGGTTGTATGACTCTACTCTGTCAACAACAAACTTAGTGATGTACCCTCCAATGGTGCTATTAAACCAGTGATCTACTTCTCGTGACACGATGTTATCAAATCTCTTGACCCAAACTATAGGAGGTCTAGATCTGATCTCAAACTGGGTATCTACTAACCTGGCTAACCACTCATATAGCTCCTGATGGATTCCTCCAAAGAATATCTCATGTATATCAGTAAAAATATACTTTCCTAACCAATCCTCTGTACTAATATTAGGGTTCTTGTTCTGGGCTTCAGCGAAGTCCTTTTCTTGATCCTCTTTCCACTTTTGAATCTTTGTCTTTGATGGGAACCACCTTGACATTCCCTCAAGAAGATTCATGTCTCAGAAACAGAACCATTTGTTGGCACACAAGTATACCCAGGGTTCATTCCAAGATCGTACCAAAAAACCCTAGCTACTGGCCCTTTCGGAAACACCTGTGAGGCATATGTAGTCTCACCTTAAGCATCTATGAGGAGGTTGCAGGACATAAATGTATACAACCAAGGGGAATATCAAGTGGATCGACTACCAGAGAAATTCAGTCATTTATATATCACTTACCAACTTATCTCTTACTTTTCACAACTACCTATCATATCTAACACAATAATGCAATAACAGTATATGAAAGGCAAAAGAACATAGCATCAATCACACACACAAGACAAGATATACGTGGTTCACCCTCTCTCTAGGGCTATGTCCACAGAACTTTGCTTTATAATGTATTAAGATGAAGCATACAGTTCTTGTCTACGCTCTTAGATAGAAGATATTCTTTCTTCTCCTCTCTATCCCTCCCCTTCCTATGCACCCAGCTGCAGGACTTGATCTCCACACCTAGCTGAAGATCTTACAATACCAGAAGGATCTCACTCTTATCACTTATCTCTCTAACAACAATAATCCTTCATACTAGAATGACAATGAAAACACACAATCATAACATCAACAACAACCCCACCCGTGTCCTCTTGACGTTTATTTATTTATTACAATAGCTCACTGACATCCTTAGGCCGAAACCTAAGTGTCAAAACCCTAGATACCAAAACCCTAGGTCAACTTGACCTATGTTTTTCAGGGCTTCGCCAACCTGTCCTTCCTTCCTTCTTGCGTAGTGCTCCAAAGCATCCAATGGTTGCTTTTTTTGCTTACTGAGTTGTCCATGATCCTTCTTCCTTGCTGATCTATCATCCTCGATCTCCTCATCCAATGGATTGCTTCCCTTTACTCCACTCTGTCTTTTTTTCTCATTTGCTCACATCGACCCAGTAAAAGTTATTGTGTCTTCCGCGTAGTTCGCATTTGTCCTTTTTTTCCTTGATCTTCGCTTACTTCCGTAACCAAGGGCCAACACTTATGATGACGAGTATTCCAATTTTAAACCAGAACATGTTATCCTCATTAAAGAAATAAAAATCGATGGTGAAAAACACAAAGGCAGACATAGGCCATGAAAATGAAAATGGAGGATAGGTTAAACAAGCAACAACAAACTCAACATTGATGGATGGGTAGGGTGAAAGGGAAAAAAGGGTAGGGCCACAAAACTAGGTAAAAAAATTGTCTCCAACTCGGGATAGATCATCCCTGTGAGGTGCTAAGAACTCTAGATCGATGCCTTAGGATTAAAAAACTGCTCTTACCTTCCATTACTTACCTCTGCTTTTTTCTACCATCCCTTTGTATCATCTACTGTTCCTCAGCCATGTATTTTATTGAACTGAACACTGAAACTACACCCCAGTGCCTTTTTGGGGCTATGGAGTCTTTATTCACACACAACTAAGTAATCAAATGAAAAAATAAAAGGAAAGCATCTATGGTACAAGAGGGACTTTCCCTCATCCTTAAGAAAAATAGTGTTTTAGGAAGCACCCATTTACTCAGCCTCCGAAGATCTTTGTATCATCTAGATTGTACAGTATAAATGTGTTATTGTCCAGACCTTCAACCACCTTAAAGGGGACAAACTAGAGGTTGTTAAACTTACCATGATTGGACTTTTCATCCCTTCTAGCATCCCACCTCAAGACCAGTTCACCTTTTTGAAAAATATCCTTCGTGTTTTTCTTGTCAAAGGATGATTTAATATTGCTCTGGTATGGTTCAGTTCTCTGATCTAGTGCTTCTCTTCTTTGTTGAACTTCTATAATCTAGAAGATTCTCCTTTGGATATCATTGGGCTCCTCAATTTCTTCCTGTAAGAGTTTTACGACTGGTATACCAAGTTGAGTGGGAAAAACAACATTTATTCCATAAACAATATCGAATGGTGAGGTTCCCAAAGACCTCTTGGTCTTGATTTTGTCATCCCACATAGCATACTTGAGTTTAGTGTCCCAGGATTTCTTATTTTCACCTAGTAACTTCTTGATAATCCTGATGAGAGTTTTCTTTGATGATTCTTCCAAACCATTCTCCTGAGGGTAATAGGGTGTGGAATGTGTCAAGGAAATGTTATGACTACCACAAAATTCAATTATGTTTTTGGACTTGAATGCTTAGGCATTGCCTGTTAAAATCTTGTTGGGGAAACCAAATATGGAAAAAATATTAGTTTCCAGGAAATTGATGATCACTTTGTCAGTGGAATTCCTAGTGGGTGCAGCCTCAATCCACTTGGTGAAGTAATTGTTGGAAGTGAGGATCCACTTGTGTTGTCCAATGGATGGTGGATTTATCTCTCCTATGAATTCTAACCCCCATCGTTGAAATGGACCACTAGTGGTGATAGGTTTTAGGGGTAGTGATAGTAACTTATGTTTCCCTACAAAAATCTGGCATTCATTGTAGGCCTTGACAACAACAAACACATTAGAGGAAAGTGTGGGCCAATAGTACCCTACCGTTAGTATCTTGAGAGTTGTGGCCTTCCAATGCTGGTGTCCTCCACACACTCTATTCATTTCTAATGTGACTTATTTGGCCTCATTTTCATCAAGGCATTTTAACAGGATGCCAACGGGATCTCTCCAATATAAGTTCTGGTTTGAGATGCAGAATTTTATAGATTTTAATTTGAGAGACCTGGCCTTTGTCTTCTTCACATCTGGTAGACAGTCAAAATGTTGAAGGAAATAGATGATGTTTTTATACCAAGGTGAAGATGAGTAGTTTTCAAATACCTGTAAGTTGTCTTGTCCAGGCTACATGATGGGTGCATTTGATTGGGTCAATATTTGATGCAGTTCTGACACTTTAAAATTTTATTCTGATATCAATTTGGCCATTCCTTGCCCCTTGATCACCTTGGTGGGATTTATGCAGTTCATACTCCAGCAATTTGACAATCCATTTTCCTCTTTTTTTCTCACTATCTGGCTGGACCAGAATCTCTTTGACATTGCTGCTAGGAACAAAGGCTGTTATGCTAGACTGTAGCACATAAACCATGAAGGCTTTGAGTGCTTTGACAAATGCATAATCCTGTTTCTCTAATATATCATACTTGAGCTCAACATCTCAGAGGGATCTGCTAAAAAAGGCTATGGGTTGTTCATTCCCTTCTTCATTCTTCTGTAGTAGCACAACAACAATGGTCTCCTCCGAGGAAAAGGAGAATATGAATAAATATTTGGTATACTCAGGGCTCGCTAATACAGGGGCTTCAACTAAATCCTGCTTGATGTTTTGGAAAGATTACTTTTCCTCCAAGGACCATTTTATCACATCATCTTTCTTCAACATGTTAGTAATAGGATTCAAAATTTCAGAAAATATTTGTAGAAAACGTCTGAGGAAGTTTATTTTACCAATGAAAGACTGGACAACATTTTTATTTATGGGGATCTCAATCTCTTGAATGGCACAAACCCTCTTTGGATAAATTTTTATACCTCCTGCAGATATGATGTAGCCCAGGAGATTTTCTTCTGGCATGGAAAAGTAAGACTTCCTAGGATTCATGGATATTCCATACCTCCTGCATTTCTTGAAAAATTGCTCCAAATGTTGCAAATGTTCATCATCAGACTTGGAGAAAATGGTTATGTCATCCAAGTAAATGACCATAAATATGTCTTTTCCCCCCACAAAAAATATGTCCATGGCCCTCTGAAAAGTGGCCCCTGCGTTCATCAACCCAAAAGGAATCTTGTCATATATGAATGTTCCCCATGGGGTGGTGAATGTTGTTTTTTCTTTATCCTCCTCACACACTGCTATCTGGTTATAACCAGAGTATCCATCTAACAAGGAAATTGTGTGTGCACCTACCACCCTCTATAAAATATGATCCATCTTGGGGAGGGTGTAGTTGTCCTTTAGAGAACACTTGTTGAGATTTTTGAAATCAACACACAAGCGTATATTCCCATTTTTCTTCCTTACATGTACTAATTTGGACACCCAGTTTGAGTACCTCAATGGTACAATAATCTTGGAATCCAACATTCTTTTAAGCTCTTTCTCAATTATGGACATTAACATGGGATTAAATTAATGAATATTTTGTTTGAATGGCTTGGAGCCAGCCTTTAGAAGGATCTTATGTTGGATGATGTCAGTGTCAAATGTCTTCAAATCTTCATAAGGCAATGCAAAAAAATCAGCAAACCTTTTTATGAGACTAACATACACGCCCTTTTGTTATGCAACTATTTCTTTGGAAAACTTGATGATCTTAGGATTTTTAGTGGTCCCAATATTGCAGTCTGTTATCTCTTCTTCTTGATTCTTCATGGCAGATCCTTTGTAAACATCATTACTATCAAATAACCTTTCCAATGGCACTAGTCCTCTTGGAATGTGATTGGTTTTCAACTCCACTATTGAGCACTTCATCCCAAAGATTTATACCTACAACAAGTTCTCAACAAACAAGAAGAGAAAGTATGTAGTGATAATATAAAGGGGTTAGCACATTAGATAACATAATCCATTAATAAACATTGCAAACATTCCCATGGATAATAATCATATATTTGCACGATACCAATAGGATGGAAAAGTAGGATTTCTATTAATAATTGATCAACAGAAGTGACAAGATTACAGACTTCCGTGTCGACACGGTTCAAAACCAAGAAAACAAGTTCCTTCCAACTAGGCCTCCACCACTTCAATCCTCCACCAAAGGGAAGCTCGTAGGAGAGAGACAATGAGGTTCTCTTCAAAAACAGGGAAAGAGATTGGGGGCTGAACACTGTGTTGAGACTTGAGGTACAAAGGGATGCAGACTCAATATGAAGTAATTTCTCCAGAGTAACTTTTCTCTCAAAGTTGAATTCTTTCTCCTTTTTTCCATGGTTCATAATTGTGCTTTTATAGTCTTCAAAATGAAACTAAAGGGTCGATTCAGAAAATTTCCAGTATGTGGAAGGCCAAGGATCAAAGATCTCCTGCCATGACATGGAAACCCGACTCCATTTTTGTATTTTCTGGCACAAATCTCGATGTACATGGGTTGTAGTGGAGCAGCATGTGTATATGCATGATGTATAGCAGATAGGGCACATATATGTGGAACAATGTGTATTTTTGGCTCTGGATTCATCAAAAAGGGATGTTGAGTCTGCATAGGGAAATGGAAAAAGGCCCTCTGTGAAAGATAGCAATGGTGAGGCAAAACTTACTATAATATATGCCCCCTAATGTGTGATATCAGAGGAGTATCTGTGATGTTCGAAATACATTATAAATAACCTAGGAGTGGAGTGGTAGAGAACCAGCTGGACGAACTCGATTTCTCATTACATTCTGTACTGACTTTGCATACATGGCTACCAAGAATACAATGCAGATCCATGTAGAAAATATACCAAATAAGTGTCTGTGGTCATGAATAGGAAAATACAAATGCGGTTATATGCCAAAAGTTGTCATAATCATGAACAAGGCCCAATGAAACTAGTCTCAAAATCAATCTGATGATATCTATATACCATGGAGTACAATCTCATCTCCCATGATCATTGAAGTCAAATAGGAGTTGGTCCAATGAAAGGGAAGCAACAGCTTAGGAAAGCTGTGGCCACGTAGTGATGTCTTCAAGTCTTCTACACTATGCACCAAGGGTGCAAGTCTACATCATGTGAATAAAGGAGTTGAGGTTGAACACAATGAGGCATCATTTGATTACAGGTCATTGAGGTATACTGTTAACAAACATGAGACAAACTACCAATAATTAAAGTAGGTATCAAGGCATCGAGTACCTTCCTACAAGTGTGAATAAAGGAGTTGGTGTCGAACACTAGAGAAATCCATTGATCAGGATACATTTATGTTATCTCATCTGTCAATGGTGAGACAGCCTGCCACTAATGACTGCAAGCCTCAAGGTACTCATAAAACTCTAGGTCCCATATCCATAATAAATGATCTAAAGTCGATGGAAAGAGACCCACTAAAAGGAGAGAATTAAGGCATCTCTCATCAATCAACATGAGGAACAAAGTAGGAGCTTCATGATTTGGTGGAGATCGGACGAAGAACTTGTTCATGAACCAACAACTCTGTGTGTCTTTCATGTGTATCAAATGCAAATGGTATATGAAAAATACCCTCTAAATAGAAATTAATGATGAAAACTGTTGATAAAGGTGAGGACACCACCAATAAGGCTAATGGAATCCAAGACATTGCATGAATCCCAAAGTGTGAATAGATGTCTTGTCGTTGAACACAAGGGAGACCACCCAGTCAACAACCAATGATGAAATGTCGATTGTTGGGTTCAATTTGACCTACCAATGATGAAAGTAGGGCCAGGGTGCATGATAAGACCATAGTATCATGTGATTATGAGACAAACTGAGGGTATGGCAGATATGCAAAGTCAAGATTTTCGAGGAGTGGCCGACAAAGGTTGATAGACTTCCTTTGAACAAGAGCATGAGACATATGTTGGACTCTGGAAGCATAGACTCAATGATGTGACTATTATATGCAGGAGCATCAATAATGTTCTCTATAGGGACTAGAAGAGTAACCAGTCGATAGAGAAAACTCTGTAACGAGATCATCTTCCTAAGGCCATGCTAAACCCAAAATTACGATGACATAAGGACTCAATAATTTTGTGCTATGTTCAAAGGAAACATAACTGCCACCAATTATAATATAGTACTCCCTTCCTGCCCATTTTTTTTTGTTTGTTCATAACAAATGAATTCTATGATATAGAGGAGGAAATGAGTGTCGCAAGTAAGAAAACTTAGTTCCAGCAGTGGAATGTACCTATGCTCAATGCAAGGAAATGCATGCGGGAGATGGACACTTGAGGTGATGTTCCCTCCAGGGTATAGGGTGTCAAATTGCGAAGGATATAAACAAGGATCTTCTTGGTTGAGGATGCAAAAATTGCTTAGGCAACGATTTATAACGCAAAGTGAGAACCGGCTAAAGGCTCAATGCTACAAGTGAGGGCATGAGATGCAATCAAAACTTAACGCCAAAAAATATCCTTTTTTTATGTGTTTTAGTATACTTGGTGTGAAAAAGGGGTAAACGTATGCCAAATAGATGTCTTTTCAAATCCAATTTACGAGTGTGAGAAGGACAAGTTCACTCGGTGATCTTTTCTATTTTTGGTAACGAGTCGGAAAAGAGCTTAACTAAGACTCATGACCTTTCAAATCTAATTTAACGAGTGTGAAAGGGACAAATCACTTGGAAATCTTTTCGGTTTTTTAGACGAGTCAGAAAAGATCTTAACTAAGAATCGTTTATGTTGTTCTAATCAACATGAAAAGGGGGAGGCCAAGGCTCCCATCTCAGTCTTTTGTGAAAAGTCAGTATCTTATGGATAATTGACAAAAGCTTGGGAAAACCCAAAGCTCTCCAAGTTGAGGAGGAGAAAGTGATAACAGAGTATATAGTTTCTGTGATGGTTCGAATAGTGTCTCTTAATGGAAAATACATTGGTGGGGGTATGGGATGCCCCATCAGGTCATCCCAATTGAAGGGAACCTCGTCAAGACTTGGAGGGAGAGAATTCGGGGGAAGAATAAATCTCTCTCGTTCAAAAGGGGGAGAATTTGGAATGTTGATGACATGAATGAAGGTGCATCACTCTCTTCAGTGATATTAGGATTGACCATAGATTTAATTGGTGTGGCCACTTATTCAATTATAAGTTGAAGAGAATGCATGGTAATGGGGGCAAGAGATGCTTCACCCTTGAAAAATGGGGTGAGGTCAGGAGAGGATTGCATCGGTGAAACCATCGAGACGATCAAAGGAGAAGTGGTGTGAGGAGAAACCATGGATGCCTCAGAATCCAAAGGGCTCTTGGGTGAGCCCCACGCTTCTGGTATCCCAGTAGTAGTTGGACACAAACTAGTAAGGTGACTTCCTTCACAAGTCCTATAAAGGAATTTAGGCTTACGTCTGAGACGTCTAGGCTTCTCGATGTGACTAGCAGGGGAGAGAGAGTCTTCTCCTATATGATGAATATAGTTTGGAGACATGACACAACTATGATTTGGGGTTAAAAGGATGGTGCCCCCAACATAATTGGCAGAGGTAGGGTGCGAGCTGTCGGCATAATTTGTAGAAAATTTCAACCCATCTCTGACATGACTGGTAGAGTTTGGTGATGGAGCACCATTATGACTGATAGTGATTGGGATAGCGTTAGATTACGACATTTGATTCCAAGGTCCGGGGAAATATTGATTCTGAAATATTGCAGGCCAGAAAGGATCTTGGTGTACCCCCTGTCCCTGCCTAGAAAAATGGTGGCCAATGCCAAAATGGTCCGAAGAGGTTTGGACGGGTATCGTCACTTAGGTCTGTGAAGAGACCAAGGTAGGATAAGAATTATTTGAGTGAGGATATATGTTGCCCCCTTGTGAAGGGTTCCCATAAATATGGTAGCCCGAACCGTAAAATTGATTCTCTCCGTATGAAATACCTGGGGGTACTTGAGGACCTGTCATGGAAAATTTATTCGAAGGAACTGACATGGCGGATGAAAGATACATGGGTGGGGAGTAATAAGTGGGATAAGCACCCATATGAGTATTGGCTCCTGAAAGAGCATAGCTAGTATTGGATCCATAAGGGGGAAGGTTCCAACCTCCCATGGGGACACAAAACATATCAAAAAAAGAAGCAGGCATTGGAGCCATAGTTCCACCGGGTCCAATGCTAGGATTCATATACGCGAGCTAGGGGGAGTATTGCATGGGTGAAGGCGTATCAACATAAAAATAACCAGGGACCCAAGGTGTGGACTGAGCATTATCATTCTGCATACCATTGTAAAAAGCGGAAGGGTCGATCCTCATGAAGTGAGTAGGCATCATGGGGTGGGTATCAGTGAATGAGGGAGCAAAAGAAACTCCACTATCCATGATGATGAGACCCCCCAAAGAAATAACTCCTAAGGACAACTAGTAGTCAAAGAGCATACCAAAAATTCAAACGGCCAATATGCATGCGAACGGGCTAAAGTGGTTGAGTGGCCTCCCTCGCTAAAGAAGGTATGTCTCATCCAAGAGGGACCTAAGACTCCTTGCTAAAGTTTGGAGGTAACAAAATCAGTTATAGGGGCCGTCATGGGATTAACAACCAATCATTCAAATTCCCCTAGAGAGGTAATCCTCCATAAAGGTTGTGAGTTATCCGACCTCTATCTGACCTAGGGTACAAACAAAATAACCCCTACAAGTAACCTATGAGATACCTAAGTCAAGAAACTAATAAACCATTGTATAACCGATGCAAAGGCAAGCAGTCGTAAGTCTGAATCACCATATGGGAAGGGTATCAAAGCCCTAAACCTTGAAAGCACCACCTCTCATAGAGGTATGGGTACTAGCAAGATCCCCAAATGAAAATAAATCCACAGAAATATCTCTGATGCTAGGTGAGTATCTAGGGGTTATCCCTTCAACTAACTTCACATGACCTTGTGATTAACTCCGGTGTGAGAGGAGCCTCCTGATCTTACCAATTATACAATGGACTTCCTGTCTCAGACACATATGTTTATTTAATTTCCTTGGAGAAGTTTACTCACAAAATTCTATTCCAAGGCACTAAATCCTAGACTAGTTTGTGCACCCTAAAAATAAAATCGTGAGTAATCAATTTTAGTTTAAAGCGTAAATTTTATTGGTCATGATTACTCAAAAGGGTATGGAAGTGAAACTCATGATGTTATGACTCTTCAAGAAAATAAATATGAATATAATGCAAAGTCTATATTTAACTTTTTCAATGAATGATATGCTAATAAAAACAATGCAATTTTCAATTTCAACTTTGCAATTCAAAAGTAAAATGCAATCTTTTTCTAAATGCACTAAGCTAATGATAAAGGTTCAAAGACAAAAATGTCAACCAATGCAAAATGCCTATTTTTTTGTATTTTCAATATATTAAAGAGAAAATGCATGAACTGAAAAGCAACTTGATATATAAATTCTACTGTGTATAAATGAAATAACTCAAGCAGAATACCAAGCATCCAAGAAAACATCCCAGGGTTCAAGGACAAATCAAAAATAAAAAGCAATTGAAAGACTACGCCCAAAAATTCAACTATGGACATGTCTCCTTTCAACCCAGAGAATCTCAATAGGCACTACAGAGACCTAAGAAGGTGAAACAAACATCAAATCCCACCCAACAGTCACTAAACCAAGAAAACAAGCAAGGAAAGGTGATATACGCGACTGTTTAGGAGAAAAGTGCGTATATACGCATCTTGTAGCGAGACAACACACATGTATACGTGACTGTCAAGGAAAAAGGGGCGTACAAGATTTAAAAGAAGGCCAGGCAAGGGCAAAAAGGTTGAAAACTCAGACCCAGAGTGAACATAATCTGTCAAGAAGTGATATGAAAAGAAACACAAAGGAAAAAGAGCAATGCAAGAAGAAAAAGTACTTCAACCCTTAGAAGGAAGATTGATCCCCAGTGGAGTCACCAATTCTGTTACGAGGGAAAAACTCTCTATGGCCAAGGGTAAACCACAACAGATAGGTATGACTACATAAATCAACTCAATTCCATTGTATGCTATATAAACTAATGTGTGATATAAGAAAGAGGCCTACCTCGATCCAACGTTTGATGATGTTCCACCATTGAGCACTTCGTCCCAAAGATTTATACCTGCAACAAGTTCTCAACAAACAAGCAGAGAAAGTACGTAGTGATAGAATAAAGAGGTTAGGACATTAGATAAAATAATCCATTAATAAACATTGCAAACATGCCCATGGATAATAATCATATATTTGCACGATACCAATAGGATGGGAAATGAGTATTTCTATTAGTAATTGATCAACAGAAGTGACAACATTACAGATTTCCGTGTCGGCACGTTTCGAAACCAAGAAACCAAGTTCCTTCCAACTAGGCCTCTACCACTTCAATCCTCCACCAAAGGCAAGCTCATAGGAGAGAGACAATGAGGTTCTCTTCAACAATAGGGAAAGAGCTTGGGGGCTGAACATTGTGTTCAAACTTGAGGAACAAAGGGATGCAAACTCAATATGAAGTAATTTCTCCAAAGTAAATTTTATCTCAAAGTTGAATGCTTTCTCCTCTTTTCCATAGTTCAGAATTATGCTTTTATAGTCTTCAGAATGCAACTGAAGGGCCGAGTTGGAACGTTTCCAATATGTGGAAGGCCAAGGATCAAAGATCTCCTATTATGACATGGAAACCTGACTCCATTTTTTTATTTTCTGGCACAAATCCTGATGTATGTGGGTTCTAGTGGAGCAGTCTTCATATATGCATGTTGTATAGAAGATAGGGTGCGTATATGTGGAAAAATGTCTATTTTTGGCTCTGGATTCATCAAAAAGGGATGATGAGTTTGCATAGGATAATGGAAAAAGTCCCTCTGTGCAATATAGTAATGGTGAGGCAAATATTGCTATAACAATTACTTCTTCTGAAGGGGAAATGTAGAGTATACCTGCACCTAATCCTTCCTTTGATGAAGATCCATCGAAATACATCTTCCATACTCTATATTTTTTACCTATCAGTGGCTGGTCTTTGCATTGGTTGACTGATATTTCAAGTTCATCATTATTTAAATGAAAGGAAAATGAGCCATTATCATCCTCAAAAACATAAATTGGGTGATTTCTTCGGTTTTGATGGTCACTGACAATGTTGGTTAAAATTACCTCTTTTTATAGCCTCCTATGTTCTCCTCCAAACACAGGGATGGTGGCATAAGTGAGGTCCATTTGCAATGACCCTGCAACCTTCTTAGTCCAAGTTCTAGATAAGAGGATACCAAACATTGGGGGAATGTCAGCCACCACAATGTCCATCACTACACTCTTCATTGGTAACTTTGTGAAAGAAACTACCATATCCTTTATCAGTCCGAGAAATTTTACTTTCTTAGAATCAAAGGAGTACAGGTCTTGGTAAGGTTTGGTGATCTCTAGACCTAGATCTTCCATAATGAATTTGGGAATGACATTGTGAGAGGCTCCTAATTCCATAAGACATTCATGCAGGATATTATCATGGATATTCAAAGATATATAGAATGGAGGAGAAACATCAAAGCCATCCTCAATGTGTCGACCCACAGTAATGGTTGGGTTTTCATCTTGCAAACTTATTACATCAAAATATATACTAGAAGAAGTTGGTTGTAGAACCTCTAGGATAGATTTTTGGAAACGTTCATTCTTCATCAATTCTGTCAAAGACACAGGGATATTTATCTTTCTCAACTCATGTTCTAGGCTGAAAGAGGCTGGTGGCCTATCAACTTATTTTGTTTCAGGGGCTGCATGTTTATACGAGGGAGGTGGATGAGTTTTAGATGACATACCTTTACTTGGATTTGGCTTGGGAGGAGCTTCAACTTGTTTGTTTTTATTGGAGGTAGTGTGTAACATACCCAACCATCTACAGGCTGGGTACGCTACCTGCAATCCCACCCTCATACTCATTTCTCTTACAGATACATTCTTTAGTCATTAAGGTTGAATAAGACAACAAATTTAACAACATGCACAACAATATCCAGCAAGCATGCATAATCTAAATATTTCGTTAAACGATAATTAAATATACACAACGTTGTTGGCCCTTGACCAAGTTTTGAGGAACACTTGGTCATATTTGACCATTCTTGGGACTTTGACAACTTGTCAAATATGGAGCACAACGGGAAGCAGAAATCGTGGAAGCTAGACCCCTTTTTGGGTCCTTTTTGGGTTTTGGGGGATAATGTAATGGGAAAGAGATGTTGGCCCATGGGTTTACCCACGCTTAGGCCCACTTTTGTATGTATATATAGATGTCTAGGCCATATAGAGAAGTAGTGGATGATATATATGTGTGATGTAGGTTAAGTGCCAAGAGTTGAATCTGTGTGATCAAGGCTTTGTGCATTTTGTATAAGACTTGCAGAGCCGAGGGAAAGTCCCTGTGAGAGACTGTAGAAGGATTTGTGCTGCGGTGCAAGAAAGAAGGATATAGCGAGTTAAGCCAATCTTTTTTCCTATGCGAAGTAAGGATTTTGAGGATCTGTGTTGTAACCTGATTAACTGAAGCTAATACAAAATAATACTTTGTGGACGTAGCCACAGGGTGGGGGTGAACCACGGTAAATCTGTATGTTGTGCTCTGTGCCTCGACCTGATGTGTTTGTCTCTTCCTTTTCTAAGTGATTTGATGTGTTTAGATAGATCTATTTATTCTTTGTTCTACTGAGATATGAATGAATGTTAGATCTAGAATGTAAGATGCTTAGTGCTTGATCTGTCGAATCTAATCTATCTTGTTATGGCTAAGTGATGAATTATCTTAGATATAAGTACATACTGCGATGCTTTGTGCTATCTGTGAAGTATCATAAGGGTTGAATATTGATGAATAATATATGCCTAGGTGATTTCTAAGTGTTATAATCACAAATCTATGTCCCAGCTAAGGTTGTAGACACCTGAGTCTTGCAACCACCCTTGCCTCTACCTCAGGTGAGACTTCATTTGCTTCGTAGGTGTTACCAAAAGGGCCTATAATTAGGGTTTTGTTGGTGCATTGTTGTAGCGTTGAACCCTAGGTCTTCCCCTATGCCAACAAATGGTTCCATTGTCAGGACCTAAAACTGTGATTGCTGAGAACTAAGAAGAAGAAGCTTTGTGCAAAGATTTGTCCTGAAATTGTGAAAGATCTGTGTGTGGATCTATGCCCTAGTGCGCAGTGATCCACTTGATCTAAAAATCTCTGTGCTAAAGAAGGAAGGACAGATCTGAAGGAAATAAGTCAGATCTGCAAGAAAAGAGGTTTATACTAAAGTAAAGATGTAAGATCTGTAAGCTTTGTTCTCTGATAAAGGTAAGAATAATTAAAAGTTCTTAGATCTGGAAGCTTTGTGCCCTGTAGAAGTAAAAGAAGTGAAAATTTTTGTTTCTAAAGTATGGATTTAGGAATGCTTGATAGATTTTGTCCTAGCTTGAAAACTAGGGCATTTTTAGATGAAAGAACGTTTGATATGAATAAATCTGATAAGTATAATGATAGATATGTTAATTCTATGCATAGAAAGAATTTTCAGACTAACCAATGGATGTAGGGTCCTAGAAATAAATTTTTGCAGGCTAGCCATTATGATCCTAGCGTGCAGTATAAGAAAAGTTGGGGATCATTGAAGAGAAAGAGAGGATTAACTCTTTGTTACAGTTGCATAAGTGATCCGGATTATTTTCGGCACGAAATGAGAGCGGAGATATAATAAAGAAATGCAGAGAGATATCGCGTATATCCAGTAATATAACAGAAATATATCAGAGATGCAACCAGAAACACAGAGATACAGTAATACACGATTTCTATTAATGAAAGAAATGTACAGAGACTGTAAAAATACAGAGTGAAAGACTCGCTAGAA
>ML778556.1:1869088-1884069 GCA_009831015.1 Picea engelmannii | reverse complement strand
CATCCAAAAACCTAACCCTAGGAGATGAAGCGCCAAAAGTCATGTGGGCCCCGTTTGGGTAAGTGAGTACATCAACTTCCCGGGGTCGTAACTTTTGCATACGATATCCGTTTTAGGTGTGTGATAGCTCGTTGGAAAGGTATTGTCGAGGAGATTAATGTTTGGGGATAAATTATGCCTTTGGATATCATTGAGAACCTCTATCTTGAAAAACCTTCATTTGGACCCTCAAAATGGCCCCGGAAGTTAAAACCTGCTAAAAATAGTAAATTGCCAAAATGGCCAGAAAACTATTTTGAGCCATTTGGAAAAGGTGGGTGGCCACCGATATCCACCTGGATCAAGAAGATTGGGACATGTTGCTAAGGAATTCTCTGGGAGAAACCCTAGTTTCCTCTGTTGTAAGGCTATGGACCATGAAGTATTGAATTTCCCTACAATGATTGCTAGACTTGAATAGTTGAATATGGAGCAAGCAAACTCTGAAGGAGATAAAGAGACTAATATCATAGAATAACCCCAGAAAGAATCAGAGATTATGTTACTGAAAATGAAAGAAACCCTGGATGAACATAAAGATGTCAGTTTGTCATAGATCTTCAAAGAAAAGGAGAAAATTGAAGTAAGAATAGGAGACTTAGACATCGACTGTGCTCTGGATGAGGGAACACAGATGATCATTATGACAGCAAGTACTTGGGAAACCCTAGGAAGGCCTGCTATGGTTCCTTCACTAGGAAAAATAGGGTTGTTTAAAGGAAAAATGGTAACCCTATGTTGCAAGATTACCTAGATAGCTATGAGTACCCATGGAGCTTAGACAGAGGAAGAATTCGAAGTTATTAAATTTATTGAGGACCATGCCCCATTTCTAGCTTTGTCAGGAAATATTTGGATTAAAAAAGACTAGATACAGAGAAAAGAAGAAAAGGAAGCCCTAGAATAGAAGAAGAAAGAACTCATGGAATTTATGACTAGAAGGATCGCCTACTTGATGGAAGAACAAGAAAATAGATATAAGCTATTTGACACCATGGACTTGGATGTTGAAGATATAAAAGAATTAGAAGAACCACAGAAGACTAAAATACTTAATCCATATGATGAAGGAGTATTACCCTTGGATTTGAAGAAAGAATCTCAGCATCGCGAAGTGACTATGTCAAGAGAAGATAAGAATCAAAATGGAAAAAGGATGATCAAGACAAAGCTCACTGGGAAGAAGGATAGGAAGCTAAGTAAGAAGAGATCCAAGATCGAAAATTTACAAAATATTCTAGAGGAAACTTCGCAGAAGGAAAAATCACAAGAATTGAGCTTTGTCGAGATATCAGAACAACGACATATGACACTTCATCATGGTGAAGAAACATAGTCATTGGACCAATATGCCCATTCAATTCCACACCGAACAGGCAGAAAAGAATAAAATGATCACCACCAGACCATTTGACCATGCCATAATGAATGGATCAACTTCCATGGAAGATTCATACCTGTTGCAAGAATACCATTGATGAATTTCCTATTTATCTCGTCGCTCTGTGCCTGAAGAACACTTTTTCCAACTGAAAAATCAAAGCCTGCAGAACTAGTGATTGTCTACAGTGATAATTGCAAGTAGATTATTCATCCTAGTGCAGTATTTTGAGATCATCGTGACCCCAATTATCTTTCCCAAGTGCGTATGTCCGACGAGCTCACCGCTCTTGAGGAATCGGTCACAGAGGTCCTTCTTGATTTAATGACTGACAGAGCCATGTTGGAAAGAATAATGTCCACCGTAGTCCAAGCATCATCGATGAGCGAATTGCAAGCCTCCCTGTCAAGTGCTTGAGCAGGAACATCTCTAGATGATGCAGAAAGAAGAACTAAGCATAAGGACGACATAGCCAATGCGAAGTTAGTGCCATCCATCCTACTAGCTTACATACCCCCTCTGAGCAGTGAGATTAATAGGGACAGTGTCCCTAGATATTTTGAATACACCCTAGTCATTGCATATCTCCCAAAAGGAGTACACACCTATCATGTAGATCAAGACAAGGTTACAACATTGAATTTTTGCAACCTCAACCTGGGGGATCGTAAATTTTACAACATGCTCGCCCCATATAGGTACTTGACGAGAACTAAGGGAAAGAATTCAAATATCATCCCTCAGCAATGGATGATGAACCTCGCACAGTCTACTTTGCTCAACGTTATGAAAATACCACACTTTGGCAGACACTAGGAGGTGAATGCTTGTGTAAAATTGCTGCTAGCAAGTTGCCACGAAGGATACCTATGGTTAGATCGTCGCATAACTGTTGATCCAACGCTGATAAATAGGATCTATGGCCTTAGCATGTAGGGCCCTGATCCCCATGAGTACTATCCTGGAAAGACCACAGACCGCGCTCTTGCACAAAAGATCAAAGAATCCTATGGAAATGTTGAGAAAGGCGCGAGAGGCTACAAGGTAGCTTTTATTGAAAGTGGCACAGTGCACCTCGCATGCCAACTGATCGCAGGGAAGTTGGTATGCAAAAATTGACTAACACAAGTATCTGGATTTGTAGTTGACCTCACAGGAAAGTGCATAGAGGGACTATATATGAACTGGGAAAAGTACCTGGTGAATCAACTGGATATTGACTGCAGAGAAACCCAAGATTAGGGGCATGAATTCCATTTCAGCTGGCTCCTGATACTAATCGCTTTTGTTGCATGGGAGCTACCAGAAGGTGCAATATTCCCGAACCTTGACCCCTTTGAACCACTAGCTGCGAAGTTCAGTATATTATGGTACTTGAATGACATGAGAAAGCAATGGAAATCGAATGCCATTTTCCATGCGTACTATAACCAATTGAAAGAAACCATAAGGAGTGAACCTCACATAACCTTGAACACTTTATAGAGATTCCAACCTCTGATAAAGTTCAACACGGACCACCACTTTATATACCTAACCCTACGTGATGATGAGCACTAGGAACAACTCCATTCCTATTATAAGCTGACAAAAGAAGACCTGGAAGAGATCACCAAGGAATGGTCGACAAACCTCCTTGTTTCAATAGACCCCACAGAAATGTCCGACATCGATGGCCCCAGAACTACGCATGATACACCTGGGCCTAGTAAGACAAGGAAAGAAAAGACGAAGAAGAAGACTGAAGAATTCTAGGATGTTGACAACTTATCTGTAAGGATGAATTCCATTACACTAGATAAAGAAGGTGATGATGAAGAAGGTATAGAAATTGAACAATAGAAAGTCGAAGTACAACCACCTAGGGATGAAGAAGACTCATTGAAGAAAAAGAAGGTCTCACCTCTGAAATCTTCCTCCAGAAAGAAACCGAGAACCCTTATAACCAAGATGCGAACTGCCCTCACGTTGGATGACTTTGATTTCATTTTTGAAGTGGTCAATGATGCTTCAAAGGAAATCATAGAGAAGTAGGAGGCGAAGCAGGAACAAATGTATAGCCAAATTGAGATCGTGCTCCAAGGAGTATAACAAGCACTCCATTCTAGCCGAGAAATCTCTACTGAACCTTTGCCAGAAGGAACAATAGAAGTGGGAGATGAATCAGTTCAACAATGCAATATTGTTGATACAGTCGAACTACACCTTCGACATGCTCAGGAAGAAAAAGTGAAAGCTACCCAGGCCCTAAAGAAAGCACAGGAGGAAATTATTGAACAATGCCAAGCCACGCAACAAGAGAAAAATGCTCTCCAAGCAAAATTTGAAGAAGAGAGAGTGAAGATCCAAAAAGAGAAAGAGTTGTTGCTCGCAAAGAAGATAGGAATTGAAGAAGCAGTCAACAGAGCATTTCTCTCTATGACCGGCTTAGAGCAGAAGGCTGAAGAACCCATAGAGCACCAAGTAACGAAACTGGATGAAGTTATTCAACAAATTCAAAAAAGGGTCATGGAATTAGAGATTCAGACCATACCACAGACTCCAAAAGAAGTGCGTGACAAATGAAAATTAAATTCTCAGAGCGCAGTTGAAAGGATTAAAACACTTTCCGTAGAATGTAAACAACTAAGTAGCAGAAGCGTGCAGATATATGAACAACTATATGAAGACCCAAAGTTGAAGAAACTGGAGTCCCAAATCCACGAAGCGAAGCAGCACACAGATACAGTACAGGTGCATCTCAAGCTCCTATCACCCATCGAGAGGATGAAGAGATCCCAGGAACAACGCACTGCCCAACAACTCCTTCTTGCCATGCAAAACAGAGTGATGGAAGTCACCCAGAAAATCTAGCCGAGCCAGAAGGAGACCTACCTACTATTCGAAGAAATTGAAGGCCAAGGAACACTACTATAACAAGTGGTTGTTATAGTCGAGCAACAACTAGAAGGACCTATCAACGAAGCGGTTGTTCAGGAATTCGCTGAACAAGAACCAGTAGCACAGAGACAAGTTGAAGTAGCTTGAGCCAAGCTCGAGACCTTTGAGGCAAACTTACCTAGACCTAAGTGACTCAGAAAACTTACCCTTGACCAAGTTTTGAGGAACACTTGGTCATATTTTACCGTTCTTGGGACTTCGACAACTTGTCAAAGATGGAGCGCAACACGAAGCGGAAATCATGGAAGCTAGACCCCTTTTTGGGTCCTTTTTGGTTTTTTGGGGATAATGTAATGGGAAAGAGATGTTGGCCAGTGGGTTTACCCATTCTTAGGCCCACTTTTGTATGTATATATAGATGTCTAGGCCATATAGAGAAGTAGTGGATGATATATCTATGTGATGTAGGCTAAGTGCCAAGAGTTGAATCTGTGTGATCAAGGCTTTGTGCATTTTGTGTAAGACTTGCAGAGCCAAGGGAAAGTCCCTGTGAGAGATTGTATAAGGCTTTGTGATGCAATGCAAGGAAGAAGGATCTAGCGAGCTGTGAAGATCTTCTGTCCTATGCGGAGTAAAGGTTTTGAGGCTCTGTGTTTTAACCTGATTAACTGAAGCTAATATAGAAGAACACTTTTTGGACATAGCTCCAGGGTGGGGGTGAACCATGGTAAATTTGTGTGTTGTGCTCTGTGCCTCGACATGATGTGTTTGTCTCTTCCTTTGCTAAGTGCTTTGATGTGTTTAGATAGATCTATTTATTCTTTGTGCTTTTGAGATATGAATGAATGTTAGATATGGTATGTAAGATGCTTAGTGCTTGATCTGCCAAATCTAATCTATCTTGTTGTGGCTAAGTGATGAATTATCTTAGATATAAGTACATATTGAGATGCTCTGTTCTATCTGTGAAGTATCATAAGGGTTGAATATTGATGAATAATCTATGCTAGGTGATTTCTAAGTGTTATAATCACAGATCTGTATCCAAACTAAGGTTGCAGAAACATGAGTCTTGCAGCCACCCCTACCTCTACCTCAGTTGAGACTTCATCTGCTTCGCAGGTGTTGCCAAAAGGGTCGGTAGTTAGGGTTTTTTTGGTGCGTTGTTGTATCATTGAACCCTGGGTCTGCCCCTGTGCCAAGAAGTGGAAATACATTCATACACATGTAGATGATAATTCAAGTACACAGCGGAAATGCATTCATACACAGGTAGGGATATCACGACAGAGGGCACTTATCTTTATGAAACATTACACTGACTAGCTGCAGAACAAGGATGTTCCACCCAACCGTAGACACTACTACTCCAAATCTCAATAGTAGTTTCACCTCCGAGCCAAGGCTATGAATCCACAAGGATGGTTCTAGAGTGTACTTGGGTTCCCAAACCATTCAGCTCTCAAGCTCTTATAGGTTTCCCGACACCCACAACAATCCAAGTACCCGACTCTCTTCTACCTATCTTGTGCCACCGGACATAATGGACCTCCACCCTTCTCTGCCATGCATTCCCTCAGGCAGTTGTTGGCATAGGGGTAGACCCAGGGTTCAGCTCTGAGAGCGCACCAACAATCCCTAACTACTAGCCCTTTCAGAAACACCTACGAGGAAGATGCAGTCTCACCCAAAGTATCTATGGGGGGGTTGTAGGACAGATATGTATACAACCAAAGGGAATACCAAGTGGATCTAATACAAGAGAAATACAACATTTATATATCATTTACAAGTTCATATCTAATCCGCACAACTATCTATCAGATCTAACACAGTAATGCAAATAGAAGTATATCAAATGACAAAGAACAAATCATTGATCACACACACAACACATGATATACATGGTTCAACCTCTCTCTAGGGATACATACACATAATTGTGCTTTATAATATATTAATATGAAGCATACAATTCTTGTTTGTGCTCTCAGCTAGCAGATCTTCCTTCTTCTCCTCTCTTTCTCTTCCCCCCCTGCACACCTGGCTGCAGGGTTGATCTTTGCACCCAACTGAAGATCTTACAATACCACAAGGCTCTACACTCAACACTTTTCTTTCACACAATAATAATTGCTCACACCAATAAAAAAACTAGAACGACAATACCAAATAACAACAACAGCAAGAACAACCCATCCCAGGTCTATTAGACCTCTATTTATACATTACAATACCTCACTGAAAACCTTAGGTCGAGACCTAAGTGTCAAAACCCTATATACTAAAACCCCAGGTCAACTTGAACCATGCTTTCAGGGCTTCACCAGCCTGTCTTTCCTTCCTTCTCGCGTGATGCTCCAAAGCATCCAACGATATATTTTTCCGCTTGTTGAGTTGTCCACAATCCGTCTTCCTTGCTGATATGTCATCCTCGATCTCCTCGTCCAATTTTTTTCTTTCTCTTACTTTGCTCGATATTTTCTTCTCTTTTGCTTACTTCGACCCAGTAATAGTCGTTGTGTCTTTTGTGTAGTTCACATTTTTCCTTTTCTTCCTTGATCTTTTCTTACTTCCATAACCAAGGGTCAATAGGCACTTTGTTGGCATTCTTTTGTCTAGTGAAATTGACAGTCTTTCTTCAAAAGATTCTCCATGGGTACTGTAATCTATGCATAGCCTTTAATGAACTTCATGTAATACCCAGTGTGTCCCAGTGCAGTGCGCAACTATTTGACTGAAGTAGGAGGGGGTAGATCAACTATGATGGAAATTTTAGATGGATCTACCAGCAATCCCTGCTTGCATACAATATGACCTAACAACACTCCAAATGGTGAAAAGAAAATGCACTTCTTCAGGTTTAAGGAAATATGACACTGCCTGCACTTGTCCAACATTAGACTTAAACATTCGATATGATTTTTCAATAAACTAAAAACAGTCCAATCATCAAAGTATGCTTCTAGAAATGTATGTAGAAACTCCTTGAATTCTTCGACCACCACCCTGGAAAATATGGCTAGGGCATTCTTCAATCCAAACGACATTACTGTATATTGGTAGGATCCCCATTTTGTGACAATGGTGGTATTATGGCAATCTTCCTTGGAAATCTAGATCTGATGGTATCCTGAAAATCCATCTGTAAAAGAATATAACTCCTGGCCTCCTACATTATCTAACACTTTGTCAGTGAATGGGATAGGGAAGGGGTCATGTAAACATGCATCGTTTAGCTTCCTGAGATCTATGCAAATCTTGATCTCTCCTGTCTTCTTGTCTTGTATCACCATAGGGATAATCCATTCTAATTCTTCGACAGGTTCTATAATCCCTTCTTCCAACATTCTGTCGAGCTCAATATTCACTTTCTCCTTATATTTAGGGTTCAATCTGTAGGGTTTCTCTTTGACTAGTCTTGCATCTGGTTTCAAAGGGATCCTCATCTCTCCCATAGGCCCTTTAATTCCCTTCATATCAGTGAACTTGATTGGAAACAAGTCTTGATACTCATGTAGCAATTTTGTGATATTGTCAATAGTGGCAACATCCCAATAATCTCCAACATTTGCAAGATTTAGTGTTTTCTCTGTTCCAATATTGACTTTATTGATCTTGATCGACTGTCCATTAAATGGTATCTCAACTCCCGGTCCTTCCACATCTCTCTGGCCTTCAATTTCTACGATGTTCACCTTCCTAGGATCATCATCTTCATTAGTATTGATGTTGTAACAACCTTGCAATTTCTGGAGAGGCATAGTCCATTCGTCCTCTTCTTGTTCCAAAGGGAGGATAGGTGCCTCCTCGAACACTTTCTGTCTTATGACCGATAATTTTTTATCTACTGTAGGATATTGGATTTTGAATAAAAAGGTAGTGACAAAATTTTGAGTCATACCTTACCAATCTGAAGTGATGAGGTGCAACTCTTCTTGAAGGTACCATTTGATAGGGGTTGTATCCAGTGTGTTGACGAATTTGTGCACCCACTGCTCTTGAGGAATGTTGTTCCATGCTTCCTCACAACGTTGCACATGGTCCTTCGGACAACTTTGACCTGTGTATCGAAGTTCACAGCTATCTACCTGCATCAAGAACCATGCTATCATCAGAGTATGACATTGTACCCATTATGTAATGTTGTTTTTGTGTTTCCCCCACCATCTTTTTGGTTTGGCTTTCAAGGCTTCATCCATTGCCAACAATCGTTGTTGCATTGGTAGACTTTCTTCAAAGTCCAACAAGAAGTTTTCTAAAGGATTCAGACCATCAAAGGTGTGTAAGTTACTTACTGTTGTGTCGATCCAACATACTTCTCTGGTTAATCTAGCGCATCTCCTTGTATATACTTTGTACATTTTGTTCTTCCAGTTCTCCAGTGCTTCTTCTAAATTTGATGAGCATGCATTGTCACTTCGCCAACTCAAATTTCCATCCTCTGTAGGATTAATGTAATCCTGTTGTTTGGATGTTAATTTGTATATGTTTTCCAGTTCATATGCGTGGTGTTCTTCTCTGATGGGCTATGTGCATCACTGACCTTCATCGAGATATAAAGGTGCAATGAAATTAAGGCCATCTCCTTCAAACTTCATTCTTATTTTCTTTAAATCGACCACAATGGAATTATTGAAAGCCCAAACAATTCCTAACAATGCAGGGTAAGGACATCTATCATCAACTATCTCAATTACCTCAAAGTCTACAAACGTCCTCACTCTGTCGATGTCCACAGGTACATGTTACAACCTTCCAAAGGGGCTTATATATTGTTGATTATCCTTCCTAAGTATGATAGGGGAATAGATCAAATTAGGTTTTCCCATCAGTGCCCAGGTTTTCTTCGTCATGACATTGACCTCTAACCGTAAGTCGAGGACCACGTAGTCTATATCATACTTTCAAATATGAGCATTCAGGTGTAGTTCCTTGTTTTTCCTTCTCTTATTGTATATTTGATGTACTTCTTTATTCAGTAAAGGATCTACCTTTTCTATCTCATACTGTCTGACCAAAGTTTGCAATTCTTGTATGGATTTCTCATCTTTAATCAGTTCTATAAATGTATACAAGAAAGTCACAAGTTTACTTGCCTCTTTTCCATCTATGGGTGAAGCAGACTGATAAAATGGTAGAGGCATTCCACATTCTCTTACCTCTTTTCATGTCTTCAATGAAGAGCCTTGGTCTCCCTTGAATTCTCTTCTTGCCTCCTCAAACATTTGTTTTTCTTTCTTTGCATCAAGATTTTGTGTCTTCTCTGCAGCTTTCCTGACTCCTGATTCTTTTGTAGTCTTTCCTTGGGTCATTCTGTCTTCTCCTATAACAACGCCTCCTCGAGTGATAAAAACGACTCTAGGGTCTACTCCATGAGGTTCTTCTTTTATTAATTGTGTTTGTAGGTTCTATTGAGGTCCCCGTCTCTCTTGAAGTTTAACCAGCAATGTTGAACATTCCTCGATAACATGCTCGAAAGAGTTGCAATAGCTACAAGTGGTACAAGGGTTATGAAAGTCCCTTGCCAAGTGTCGAGGTTGTGTGCAGTTATAACATATTATCTATCCTTGACCTCGACCCATACCTCCTCCTCTTCCTCTTCCTCAGAATCCACCACGAGGGTTGAAGTTTCCTCTGCCAGGGGAGTTATACTGCATAGTGTTTCCTTCTTGTTGTACTTCACCTTGAATTTTGTATATATCCCTTGACCTTTTGTGCATGAGGCCATAAGCCCTACAATCCCTATCATCATGTCCCATGGACTTACAGAAAGTGAAATACAAATTTGTGGGTGTCTGAACATATTTTTGCATGTAATAACACTCACTAGGGCAATGTCTATTTCTACATACCTTGCACTAGGGTAGGGTAACTTGCTTCAAGGGGCTCAGAGATCCAGAGGCCAAGTATTCATGGAAGAGGGGACAATGTTCCTTGTCATGGCCTTCTGATTTTCAACTAATACACCAGATGTCTTCTCTTCTGTCTTTTCCCTTGTATTTCTTCATATCTTTGATCTACAGAGACAAACTAGTTAATTGAATCAAGATTTGAATCATAACTGAGTTGGATTCTCCCATAGGGGTTGATTCTAGCTTCATGGTGATCTCCAGTGCCTCATCCTACGAAGCAATCTTCTGTTGCATCAGAGGAACTCTGATGTGTGGTAAGAGAGCAACAATGAACCATTCCTTGTTCTTCTCATCTGGGATTTGAAAACTCAGATGGTCTGTCAAGGTCTTAAATCTATGATCGAACTCCCATACTGGTTCAACTATTCTCTTCTTGATTTCTTTTAGTTATTTAATGCACTACAATTCTGACTTAGGTTTATTGAATTCAACAATTAGCAAATTCTTAATGACATTCAATGGTTTAGGTGTAGCTCCTTGGACAAATTTCTTGTACCATCTCAGTGCACAATCTATTAGGGTAATACTAAACTGAGCTCATTTGACATCTTCGTCGGGGATATTCTTAATGATCCACATAGATTCATAGAGAAACCAGTGTTGTTCAAGGTCTTTAGATCCATCTCCTCTAAAGTTGGGTAACCTCATCTCATATGCGTTAGATCTTCCTAGGTTTCCTGATTGAGTATGTGGTGAAATACTAGTGACAATGCTCTGAGTGCTCTGATAACTTAGGTCACTCTAGTTACTTAAGGCTGTTTAAACAACATGAAGAGTACCAGTACTTACTTCAACAGTCTACGCAGTTCCTGAAGTTTTTGGCTCTTACCGAAAAGGTTCTTCAGTCGTTTCTTCTCTTGGTCCAATGGATCCTGACTGTTCTTTGCTCAGTGGATCTTCCTCCTCTCCACTATAAAACCCTTCTTCTTGTAGAAGAGGTTCACGATCTTTCTCAAACAAGTTTTCCAAAGGAACTTCTATGAATATACTTCCACTGCGCTTATGTCCAACCTCTGTTTCATTGTCTCTATCTGAGTTCTTGAACATTAGATCTTCAATCCAGCAGACTATTGTATCTTCAAGATGTTCTTCTCATGCAATAGCATCTTGATTCTCAACTTTAGAAATTGTAAAAATTTTCCTCTAGGTCCCTTAAAGAAATATCTCTATGCTTAGTTATATGATTCTACTCCATCAACAACAAACTCAGTGATATACCCTCCATTGGTACTATCAAACCAGTGATCTACTACTCTTGACCCAACGTTATCAACTCTCTTGACCTTCTTGATCAACGTCGATGTCCAAACCACAGGTGTCCTAGATCTGATCTCATATTGGGTATCTGTTAACCTAGCTAACCACTCATATAGCTCCTTATGAATCCCTCCAAACAAAATCTCATGTATATGAGTAAAGATATATCTTCCTAACCAATCCTCTGTACTAAGATTAGGGTTCTTTTTTTGGGCTTCAGCGAAGTCATTTTCTTGATCTTCTATCCACTTCTGAATCTATATATTTGATGGAAACCACCTTGACATTCCCTCAAGAAGATTCATGTCCCATCATTGGAACCATTTTTTGGCACAGGGGTCGACCCAGGGTTCAGCTCCGAGAGTGCACCAAAAATCCCTAACTACTATCCCTTTTGGCAACACCTACGAGGTGAGTGCAGTCTCAGCCGAATTATCTATGGGGGGGTTGTAGGAAAAATATGTCTACAAACAAAGGGAATACCAAGTGGATCTAATATAATAGAAACACAACATTTATATATCATTTACCAGTTCAGATCTACTCCACACAACTATCTATTAGATTTAACATAATAATGCAAATAAAAGTATATCAAATGAAAAATAACAAAGCACCAATCACACACACAAAACAAAATATACGTGGTTCACCCTCTCTCTCTAGGGATACATCCATAGAAATACACTTTAAAATATATTAATATGAAGCATACATTTCTTGTCTGTGCTCTCAACTAGAAGATGTTCCTTCTTGTCCTCTCTTTCTCTTTCCCCCCCTGGGCACCCAGCTGTAGGGTTGATCCTCACACCCACCTGAAGATCTTACAATACCAGAAGGCTCTTAACTCAACACTTCTATTTCACACAATAATAATCGCTCACACCAATAACAAAACTAGAACGATAATACCAAATAACAACAATAGCAACAACAACCCATCCCAGGTCCTTTAGACCTCTATTTATACATTACAATAGCTCATCGATAGACTTAGTCTGAGACCTAAGTGTTAAAACCCTAGATACCAAAACCCTAGGTCAACTTGACCCAAGTTTTTAGGGCTTCACCAACTTGTCTTTCCTTCCTTCTCACGTGATGCTTCAAAGCATCCAACGGTAGATTTTTCCACTTGTTGAGTTGTCCACAATCCATATTCCTTGCTGATCTGTCATCCTCAATCTCCTCATCCAACGTATTGATTTCTCTTACTTCGCTCCATCTTTTCTGCTCTTTTTCTTACTTCGACCCAGTAACAGTCGCTGTGTCTTCCACGCAGTTTGCATTTTCCCTTTTCTTCCTTGATCTTTGCTTGATTCAATAACCAAGGGAAAATAGTAGTCCTTCTCCTTCCTACCAAGGCTTCCAGCACAATTGGTCCAGAATATCAATGTTGGAAACCTTGGGACTCACAGTTGTGAGAAAAACAGGGCACAGGACAATGCATTTCAGACATGCAGGCCCCAGGTCATGGCTGGATCACACCAATGACCACTACAACCAACTATCACGTGGCTAATTATTCAATAGCTCCATTTCCTTTCTCTTTTCCAACCAAGATTTAGGTGAGGATGGGTCAATGAATGGGTCAAGGAATGCATGGTAGTGTGTGAGGGAAGAATGAGTGAGTGAATGGGAAATCAACGACAAAGCCATCAGTCCAACCCCCCCATCAGACTAGATGTGGGTTTAAGTAACCTCGTGGGGAAAACAAGAACCTCCTAGAATTCCCCAAGAAGTTCACGTAACTGATCCCCTCTCTTGAAAAAAAAGGGTAATAAGAAAATAGGAATAACACTTAGTCCCTCAAGCTCCCTCTCTTGTGAAATCATAGCCCACTATAACTCTAGTCCTTGTTCATCTAGCATCCAACGATCTGTTTATTATGATTAATGATCAAAACATTACATTTATTGGGCATACTGTCCCTTCAATAGTTGTATGGGCACTCTGGCCTCTCAACATTGTAACAATACATTATTTAAAATGGGGGTTCAAAACCTACTGTGTTACATCCCCTCCTTATTTTGGCACTATCCTCAGTGCATATACAAAACATAGATCAAAATCTCAAACTTATTCAAAATTCTGTGGGTACTCTGCCTGCATGGAATCTTCATGCTCCTAGGTAGCTTCTTCGGGACCGTAGCAGGTCCACTGAACTTTTACCAGTTCTATAACTCGATTTCAGAGCATTTTGACTTTTTTGTCCAATACCCGTACTGGTTGAACCTAAAAGTCTCCCTTTGTCTCTACCTGAATCAGATTCCAATCAATAACATGGTTAGGATCAGGTACATATTTATTTAGTAAAGATACATGAAATACATTATGCACATTCATGGAAGTAGGCAATGGAAGCATGTATGCAACTGGCCCTATTCTATCCAATATTTCAAATGGACCACAGAATCTGGTTGCCAACTTTGTACAACTACCCAATTTCTAAGAGATTTTCTTGGGCTTCACTTTCAAAAGTGCATGCTTCCCTATAAATTCTCTAATTGTCCTGTTATTGTCTGCATAAAATTTCTGTCTATCCTCAGTTGCCTTTACATTCTACTTAATCTTGACCACCTGTTCTTCCATGTCCTTGAGCAACTTCGACCCAAGTAGCACCCTATCTGATGGGTTGTCCAAGCTCACTAGAGTATTTTATTTCATACCATACAAGGCTTCAAATGGGCTCATTCTCAATGAATCTTGATACCCATTGTTATATGCAAACTCACCCAAGTGTAAGTAATCTTCCCACTTAGATGGCTTATCCATCACATACATTCTCAGCATGTCTTCAATTATTTGATTAACTCTCTCTGTTTGCCCATCTGTCTGGGGATGATATGTTGTGATAAATTTTAGATTTGTGCCAAATCCTTTAAAAAATCCCCTCCAGAAATTGGAGGTAAACTTTGTTGACAAGTCAACAAGAAACATGTGTCTAATTTACTTTTCCCTTAATTAAATTAGACAATAAATATTAATCTATTATCTCATTCATAACTAAGTTATTTGGAATTGTAACAGAATTATAAGTGTATTTAAGTGAGTTAATATCAATTGTACTAGTTGTAACTAAAAATGCACTAGTGAGAGTTCAGTTAATCAGTTAACTCACATGCAACTGAAGATTCATCACGGTTAACTACATGCATGCAAATTCATTGGAGATCTAGTTGAGATAACAGGTGAAAGGGACAGTTGGATATCAGTTGTGATTTGTTCACACATGCATTGGATATGCTTATGAGTATGTGCAAACTAGGCAATTGTATTCATTTGATTCGATTGTGAGAATTCGAATTGTGGAGATTGTGCAGAGGAGGCAGGCTGTCTGGACACGGAAATTGGCACATGTATTCGCTAATTTGTGTATGACAGTGTGAGACGATTGTATTGTACTGAGAGCTCTTGGATTAGAGTTTTGTATGATATTGTTTCATGATTCATGATATACATAATATATGATAGTGGGGTTTTTAGCTTTACGCTTTCCCGGTAAAAATTTT
>ML778556.1:1789589-1867995 GCA_009831015.1 Picea engelmannii | reverse complement strand
CTGTTGGAGGGAGTACGAGACCACATTGTCTCAAGTCTCCATGGGAAAACCACACCATATGCAATGTGGAAGGTTTTGACAGATCTGTTCCAAAATAGTAGCGACCAAAGGAAATTGGTGCTCAAAGATAAACTCAGGAAGATCAAGATGGAGAAAGGAGGCACCATTCCAAAATATCTCACGAAGTTTGTCCAATGTTGGGATGATCTTGGAAGTGTGGGAATAATAGTCGTTGTCGATGATTTGGTGAGCTTGGTGCTCCTAGGGCTTCCTAAGAGTTGGAAAAGTTATCAAGACTCTGTCAATGGAAGGGAAAAATTGTCAGATTGGGAACGACTATGGTCGGATCTAGTGCAAGAGGAGTTCAGGTAGAACACCAGAGATAGATCTTCATCAAAGCGTGATGATGAAGAGGATTGTGCTTTGACTGCCAAGGCAAGGAAAGGGAAAGGGAAGAAATTCCAATCAAAATCCAAAGTCTAAAGTCAAGAAGATGGATTTGTCCAAAGTGAAGTGTTTTCACTGTCACAAACATGGGCATCTCGCTACTAAGTGTCCACAGAAGAAGAAGAACAAGATGGTTGCTGGAGCTGCAATTGGTGAGGCTCTTGTCTCACAATTTGAGCTTGACTTCGCTTTGATTGCATGCATGGCTTCAAATGCATCGGGATCAATGTGGTATTTGGATAGTGGTGCTTCCTTCCACATGACGGGAGATAAAGAGTCTTTCATTGACTTGGAGGAGAAATATCCCAGAATTCATATAGAGATGGGCGATGATGAAAGATACAGTGCAACTGGTATTGGTACCATTACCTTTCAAAGGGAGTCAGGTAAACCATTTCAATTGAAAAATGTTATGCATGTTCCAGGTCTGAAGAAAAACTTGGTCTTAGTTGCAATGTTGGAGGACAGAGGCTATGATGTTGTTTTTAGCAGTGGTAAAGCCTACCTGTGACATAAAGCAATAGGTCAAGTCAAGAATATAGGGATTCGAGTTAAGAATCTCTACATGCTGGAGGTAGATGGCTGAAATGCCATGATAGGCAAGGCAGAAAAAGTGGTGAGCCGAGATGAGGGCAAATTATGGCACAGGAGATTGGGCCATCTTCATCATGGAGCCTTGAAGATCATGCAACAAATATCTACTAGACTTCCAAGGGGAACACTTTCTCAGTCAGATCAGTGCAAGGGGTGCACCCTGGGGAAGTATGTAAAGTCCACCTTTCATGAAAAGGAGAATTGCGCTTCAGTGATCCTGGAGAGAATTCACACGGATGTGTGTGGACTATTCTCGGTTGCTTCAACAACAAAACACAGGTATTATGTTATTTTTGTTGATGACTTTTCTCGTAAATGCTGGATATTCTTCATGCAGAAGAAGGAACAAACATTCTCAAAGTTCTATTAGTTTAAAGCATTGGTGGAGAAAGAGTCGGGGAAGCAAGTGAAGGCTCTGAGCGATAATGGTGGAGAATACATATCTAACGAATTCAAAGACTTCTGCAGCAGAGAGGGAATTCGAAGAGAACTCATAGCACCTCATAACCCACAACAAAATGGGGTCACAGAGAGAAAGAATAGAACGATCGTGGGTGCAAAACGAGCGATGTTACATGATCAGGGCCTACCAATGCATTTGTGGGCAGAAGCATGCAATACTGTGGTTTATGTGCAGAACCATTGTCCTCATAGAGTACTTGGCATGAGTACACCTGAAGAAGATTTTACTGGTAAGAAACCTGATGTTTTGCATTTAATTTTTTTTGGCTCATATGTTTTTGTGCATGTGAACAAGGATGCTAGGAAGAAGCTGGAACCGACTGCTGAAGTTGGGATATTTGTGGGCTACACAGAAACACCCCATAATTATCATGTGTATTTTCCGAACAGTAAGATGACTGTTATGCAACGGGATATAAAATTCGATGAGGGGACATCCATGCGATTGTCGCTTGAGAGGGAGCTAGACTTGCATGCAGAAGAGGAACTGTTGGTTCCCAAGGATGAGTCTCAATATGTGGATCAGCCACATGAAGAGGTTCATGGAGTGGAGTAAATCACTCAAGCAGAGCCATCCATCAGAAATGGAAGAAAGCGCACCACGGAAGATGATAGATTGAGACTAGATGTTGCACAGAATATAGGAACCCCTATTTCACAGCGCAGATAGAGACAGTCTCCTGATCGATTTGCTAGATACATGGCTCTCATGATCAAATGTATTGTGACTGAACCATATTCCTTTTAGGAAGCAGTGTAAGACCCCACTTGGGCTGATGCTATGGTAGAGGAGTATGAATCCATTGTCAAAAACAGTGTATGAGAAATCGTCCCAAGATCGATTGATAAATCAGTGGTAGGTTCGAGATGGATCTACAAGGTAAAGCAAGTTGTTGATGGGAGTGTGGAGAAATACAAGGCTAGTTTTGTGGCTCGGGGCTTCTCATAGATTGAGGGAATATATTATGGTGAGACCTTTGCACCTGTCACAAGGTACTCTTCCATAAGATCCATCCTTTCACTCTCAGTGTAGATGGGCTGGCGCATTCATCAGATGGATGTAAAAACTGCATTCCTCAATGGGATCATTGAGGAAGAAGTGTACATTGAGCAGCCAGAAGGTTTTGAGACCTTTGACAGAGAGTCACATGTGTGCAGACTCAAGAGAGCACTATATGGGATGAAGCAAGCACCTCGTGCTTGGTACACTCGGATAGACAACTATTTCACTAGATTGGGCTTCACCAAAAGTGAAGCAGATGCAAACCTATACCAAATTGTGGTGGAGGGTAAGATTTTAATCATTGTGATTTATGTTGATGATTTAATATTGACTGGTGATGAGCATCTAATACACTCATGCAAGGAGGACCTTGCAAAGGAGTTTGAGATGAAGGATTTGGGCCTTCTTCATTATTTCCTTGGTTTGGAAATATGGCAGCGAGATGGTGAAATTTTTGTGTCTCAAGGAAAGTATACAAGAGAGATACTGGGTAAGTTTCACATGGAGGGATGCAAACCAATGGATACTCCTCTTCCAGGAAACTGGAGGAAAGAGGATGCTACTTTGGGAGAGGTAGTGGATGCTACTGTCTATCGACAGTTAGTGGGTTTTCTAATGTATTTAGTGAACATGAGACCAGACATTTGTTATGAGGTGAAGTTGCATGGCTTAACAGATGAAGATTGGGCAAGCAGCCCAACGGACAAAAAGATCACATTAGGAGGGATCTTTAGTATCGAATCTATAGTTGTTTCTTGGTACAGCAGGAAACAGAGATCCGTGGCACTTAGTTCAGTGGAAGCGGAATACATGGCAGTGAGCCAAGATGCATGTGAGGCTATCTGGATGAGGAAGATCTTGGTTGGTTTGTTTGGTTCTCATTTAGATCCAACAGTGATTTATTGTGAGAATTAGAGTTGCATTAAACTCTCGATTAATCCTATGTTTCATGACAGATCTAAGCATATAGATATATGGTATCATCATCTCAGAGATTGTGTGCAGTGGAAGATCATGTTGCTTCAATACATTCCTAAGGAAGATCAGGATGCAGACATTCTGATGAAGGCGCTCACCAGGAGAAAATTCGAATATCATAGAGACAGGATTGGGGTGAAGGATAATCCCTTTCTTGTTGAGAGGGAGTGTTGAAAAGTCAACAAGAAACATGTGTCTAATTTACTTTTCCCTTAATTAAATTAGACAATAAATATTAATCTATTATCTCATTCATAACTGAGTTATTTGGATTTGTAACAGAATTATAAGTGTAGTTAAGTGAGTTAAGATCAGTTATACTAGTTGTAACTAAACATGCACTAGTGAGAGTTCAGTTAATCAGTTAACTCACATGCAATTGAAGATTTGTCACTGTTAACTACATGCATGCAAATCCATTGGAGATGTAGTTGAGATAACAGGTGAAAGGGACAGTTGGCTATCAGTTGTGATTTGTTCACACATGCATTGGATATGCTTATGAGCATGTTCAAACTAGGCAATTGTATTCATTCGATTCGATTGTGAGAATTCAAATTGCAGAGGTTGTATAAAGGAGGCAAGCTGTCTAGACACGAAAATTGGCACATGTATTCGCTAATTTGTGTATGGCAGTGTGAGACGATTGTATTGTACTGAGAGCTCTTGGATTAGAGTTTTGTATGAGATTGTTTCATGATTCATGATATACATAATATATGATAGTGGGGTTTTTTATCTTTACGCTTTCCTGGTAAAACTTATGTGTTGTGTGTTATTGATATTTCACTTTGTGCATTGTGGTTGTGATCGTGGTTTAATTTCTTCCACAATAATAATAGTAGAAGTGATTATGTATTTAACAAGTGGCAGAAATTGTTAGATCAGGAGAATCGCAGGAATACATTAATTTGTATTGAAATTTCTACAAACTTTATATCTCTGTCCGAGATGATTTTCCTAGGTATCACATGCAACCTAACAATTTCCTTCATGAAAATATCTGCAATATTAGTTGTTGTATGCGTTGTCTTCACAGGCAGAAAATGAGTAGCCTCTGTTAATTTTTCAACTACCACCATGATTGAATCATGTTGCTTATCTGTTCTGGGTAATCCTGTGATGAAATCCATGGTGTTCACTTCCCATTTCTTCTCTGGGATGGACAATGGTTGCAACAAACCCGCCGGGTTCCTATGCTCAGCCTTCACCTTCTGACATTCCATACACTGAGCAATGTAATCGGAAACATCCTTCTTCATTCCTGGCCAAAAGAACTAGCTTCTTATTGTTGTATTTGTTTTCTGGTAACCTGGATGTCCAACATAAGTAACATCATGCATTTTCTTCAGAACCAAATTCTTCAGTTCTCCAAAACTAGGAACATAGATCCTATTTTTATGCATGAGTAATCCATATTCCTTTATCTCGTACTCCTTTACTTTCTGTTGTACATTTCCTTGTTGTAAGTTTTCCTTTACCTGTAGGTAATGTTGATCTGTAACAAGACCATCTAAAATTCTTCTCTTCAAGTATGACTGATGCATACTGACAACAGTATCATGCATGATATGCACTCTTCTACTAAGTGCATCGACAACTTTATTCTCATTTCCCTTGATATGCTTGATATCAAATTCATATTCACTTAAAAATTCCAACCATCTTGTTTTCCTAGCATTCAAGGTCGACTGTTCAAAAATGTACTTCAGGCCAATGTGGTCTCTCCTTAATTCAAATTTATTCCCCATGCGATAATGCCTCCACATCCTCAAGGAATGAACAATGGAAGCAAGTTCCAAGTCATGCGTGGCATAGTTCCTCTCATGCTCCTTAAGATATCTGGACTCATATCCAATGACATGTCCATTTTGCGTGAGGACTCCCCCACTTCCTTCCTTACAAGTGTTTGTACATACCAAAAAACTTTCATTTGGGTCAACAATCTTTAACACAAGTGCACTAGTAAGTAATTCCTTCAACAAATTAAAATTATTTTCACACTTGAGTGTCCATTCAAATTTAGTCCCCTTCTTTTCCAAAAAAGGGGTGGGATGAGAAATCTTAGAGAGCCCTTCTATGAACCTTCTATAGTATCTAGCTAATCCCATAAAAGATCTGACGTCTGACACATTTCTAGGTGTTTGCCATCCTCTAATGGATTCAATCTTCTCTGGATCTACTGCTATGCCCTGCTCTGAAATAATGTGTCCCATGTAATGGATCTTCTTTTGATTAAAATAACACTTACTCAACTTGGCATAAAACTGATGTTCTCTTAGTACCTGCAACACCAATCTCAAGTGATGTTCTTGCTCCTCTTCAAACTTAGAATAGATAAGTATGTCATCCAGGAATGCTATGAGAAACTTGTCTAGATAATTTTTTAATATGCCATTCATTAAGCACATGAAGATAGTTGGTGCATTGGTAAGTCCAAACGACACCACTACAAATTCATAATTCCCATACTTGGTCCTAAAGGTTTTCTTATGAATGTCTTCTTCCTTGATTTTTACCTGATGGTATCCTTCCCTCAGGTCAATCTTTGAAAATATCTTTGCTCCTCTTAGCTGATCAAAGAGGTCATCAATTCAGGGTAAAGGATACTTGTTCTTTATAGTGTACTTGTTCAACTATCGAAAGTCAATACACAGCCTCAAGGTTACATACTTCCTTTTGACAAAAAGTACTAGTGCTCCCCAAGGTGAAACACTTGGACGTATGTACCCTTTCTTCAACAATTCTTCCAAATGCATTTGTAATTATTCTAATTCTGGTGTGCTCATTCTATAAGGTGTTTTTGACACCAGGGAAACTCCTGGCACTAAATCAATTGATAAATCTATCTCCCTTCTTGGTGGCAATCTAAGTATTTCTTGGAATACGTCTTCAAATTCCTGTAGCAATGAGAAATCTTCAAGGCTTGGCCCCTTTGTATCAACTAGCTCCTCCACATGAGATGTATACAGTTAACATCCTTTTCTAAAACATCTTTTTAGTTGTAAGGACGAAATATCCCTTATAGAGATGGGTCTTGGAACTCCTTTCACAGTGCTCTATTTTCCATTTCTATCAAGACATGTAAATGTATTGTTATGAAAATATAGGAAAACATGGTGCTTTTCCAACCAATCCATCCCAATCAGAACATCATAAGACCCCAATGGTATGATATTTAGATCAGTACTAGTATTCACGCCATTAAGACTTATGGAACAACCTCTAACCATATCATGGATTCTTCTTTTGATTCCAGTGGCTAACTGAACCAAACTTGTTTTTCCAAGTTTACTTTTCTCCAGATGTAATCTATCCACTATCTTAGGATCAATGTAACAATGGCTTGCTCCTAAATCAATCAAAATAGAAATAGGCTTATTCATGAGCTTACCTTCCACCTCGATCATATTGGATTGGTACTCTTCTAGTCGATCATTTAAAGCTGCATAGATTCTTTCCATATCTCCGACTGTTGTAGCCTCTTAGATGTTGTGCACAGTCTTCACTCTATCCTTTCTGTGTGGGAAATCCTTGTACAGGTGATCTTCTTTGCATCCCTAGCACTGGATTGGTGGTATTCCCCTTTTTCCCAAGGAATATTCCTTCTTGAAATCCACTTTAGCATACTAATCTTGATGATCTCTATTTGGCTCATTCCTATTGAAGGGAGGTTTGAATCATTTCCTCCTCTGATCAGACTTCACATTCTTCTTTTCCTTCCAGGATTTTTGCAGGGATTCTCTTCCTTGGCCTTGCTCATACAGGTATTTATCCTTCCTAATGGCCTCAGTCAAGGTATTGGGTTCATCATACTTGATCTTTTCCTTATAGAAGGATGGAAATGCACTTAGAAATCTCTGTATTTTCACCTTCTCATCACCAATGAACCCGAAATACTTTAACAATCCCAAGAAATTATTCTCATATTCTTCCATAGTCATGCTTCCCAACCTGAGTTCAAAGAACTCCTACATTTTCTTGTCATAGAAATGCTCTGAGAGGTACTCCTTCGGGAAGTACTTCTTGAACCGTTTCCAAGTGATCCTACTTTCATCAACATTCCCTACTTGCCTCAGTTGGTCCCAACACACTGCAGATTTCCCATGTAAATGATAGGTGGAAATCCTGGCTTCCAGGTTTGATGAATATTTATGCAACTAAAAATATCTTTGGAGCCCAAGCAACCATTCTTCGACATCATCTTTCCTTTCTCTTTCACCATCGAAGGAAGGTGGCTTGATCTTCCTCAACTCTCCCTGCAAACAATCTACCTCTTGTTTCCTTCTCTGGTGTCTGACAGGATACACTTTTGGACTTCTTACGGGATCATCCAATGCATAAAAATTTCTTCCTGAGTAAGGAGGTGAGTGGTTTCCATGAGTTTCGATAGCACTTTTGGAATAACTGGCTCTTCCACAAGCATCTCCTCTTTCATGACACCTACCTTCTTCCTCTTGTCTTGAGTTTGATCCCTTCTTCATTTGGCTCTACAACTGATTTAATCTCTGCAACACTTGAGCATTTATATAGATTTTCTCTCTCATCAGTCTCTCGTTGTCTGCTTTGTAGATCTACACTTCCATCTTCAGGCTTCTTACCGTTTCTATTAATGTTTCTTGCTCTAATTTTCCCTTACGCCCATTGGACTCTGTCTCTACATTACCAACTCTAGTATTATGGCCTTCGACCTTCTTTTCATGACTGGAGTCTCCCTCGCCTTCTTTCATTTCCTCAATATGCATCCTAGGTTGATGCGCTTAAGCCTCCTAATTCTGCAAAATTTGCAAGCGACCATTTTGTTAGAATTATGTGTATGATAGGCAAACAAAATTGCCAAACCATGCTACAAGTCTCTTTCTTATTTTAGTCCATGGATATTATATCCCCATTCTCTGAAAATAACATTTCCCTTTTATCCTTGGCTGACACAGAGTTTCACCCTGTGTAGGTGCCTCCTTCAAACCACCTCCCCAGGTGATCGTGACTAGAAATCATGGCTAACTCCTACCTTAGCACATTTTTTTATCTTGGATACAACCAAATCTTCCCTTAGCCCTCCTTTCCTTAGCTCTCGAACTGTATATGACCATGCTCATGACCCTGCACTTAGATAAAAAGTGATTTTCCATAGCTTTAGGACTTCGGGACTTTTAACCAGGACCAGATCAATGGTCCTCGTCCTCTCTCGAGATCGACGATCGAGATCCACTTTGGGACTCCTCGCTTCGGGAGTCTCAACTTTTCTTGCTTGCCTCCTCCCAGAACGCTTTTACCTAGAGTTCCTGATCTACTAATAGGTGTCCTCCCAGAGATCAGTGGCTATGAATCATTTCGACGCTTTAGGTTTCATAAGTTTCAAACTTCCCTCCTGCATTTTCTCCCGGAGTGCTTTCACCCGAAGTCAACAATCCTCTGACACGTGTCCTCTAGAATCGACATTCAATATATACTATGGCCTTTTGGCCTTCGGTAGTTTCAACCCAATGCAACCTAACACACCTTTCCCTTCTGGGGTGCCCATTCTTCTGGACTGCACGATCTGTCGCCACGTGGCGAAATGTTGGAAGCAGAAACGTGGCCTAATCAGGCAGGTGACACGTGTCACGTTCTAATCAACTTTTCAATGTTACAAATGCCCAAATATTACTAAAACATGGCACACATACCATGTTTCCATGTCATCCCAGGTGACGTCATTGTGCCTCATCACTTCAACTCTTCGGGCTTCGGGGCTTTGAGAGTTTTCAAACTAGCACACTTTTAGTTCTCCCGAACTCTGAATTCCTGAACTGGCCAATCTGTCGCCATGTGTCCTCCTGTATCGGACAACCAATATTCACTTCAAGTCTTCACTCAGAGTCCATGGATATTCTCCATGTGTCCTCCTCAATCTAAAGGCTATGATTTCTTCGGGGCTCCAGACTTTGGAGATCTCAAATTTCAAACTTATTTTTCCCCACTAGCTTTTATCCGAAGTCATGGATCTGGTGACGTGTGGCTCTCAATAGATCAATGGATGAGATCTTCTCGGATGATCGGATAGTCGAGGTTTTCTCCAGTTCTCCACCTCTCTAGGCTTCGGGAGTCTCAAACCTCAACTAAAAACCTCTTGAATAGATTCCTCTGGAGTTACTAATCTATTGACATGTAACCTCTTGGTGATCGACGGTCAGGATCTACTTCAGACAATCCGACAATCGTCGCTTACTTGGGGTCTCCATCTCTTCGAGATTCGGGAGTTTCAAAACTCAACTTATCCTCACTCTCTCTTTCCTGGAGTACTTTCACCTAGATCACACGATCAGTTGATGCGTGTCCTCCTATGGATCGACGATCCCCAATTACTTCGGTTATTCAGAGTTTCGATGTTCGAGCTCTAACCAATCACATCACTACATGCCTTTCAATTTTCGGGGGCATGCATCAACGGTTTGGAGTAACCTACTTTTAGCCCCATAATTCTCCTGATGTTGACACGTAACCCCTCAGGGAAACCATGTTTTGGATTGTGGGACCTCCTTGGGAATGATCTCACGTGCAACTCGGTTCCCTGTAGTGCCTGTTTTCCGTTGATCTCTCTCTCCAAGGGGATCCGACAGTCATGACCTTTAACCTTGCTTCCTTTTCATTGGATGACCCATGTTTACCTGTCCTCTGATCCAACAATCCTAGATCTTCCCAATCCTACGGTGGCGATCAATCTCAAATTTAAAAGGAATGATCGTGATCCTTCGAACCCTCATAGAGGTTCTATGACGTTATGTCTCCTGCGTAGCTTCTGCAACACCATTCCTCCTGAGCTTTTCAACTTCTTGATCAGAGTTCGATATTGACCATGAGATTCTAACCAATAGACTCGACCCATACTGGCCTGGTGTTTCAACTAGAAGATCTTATACCAAATTGTAACATACCCAACCACCCACAAGCTAGATACGCTACCTACAATCCCACCCTCAGACTTCTTTCTCTTACAAATACCTTCTTTAGTCATTAAGAATGAATAAGATAATAGATTTAACAACATACACAACAATATCCAGCAAGTATTCATAATCTAAATATTTCGTTAAACGATAATTAAATATACACAGCGAAAATACATTCATACACATGTAGATGATAATTAAATTACACAACAAAAATACATTCATACACATGTAGGGATATCATGACAGAGAGAACTTATCTTTATGAAATATGACATTGATTGGCTGTAGACCAAGGGCATTCCACCCAATCATAGACACCGCTGCTCCAAATATCAACAACAGTGTCATCCCTGGTCCAGGGCTATGAATCCACAAGGACGGTTCTAGAGTGTACTTGGGTTCCCAGACCATTCATCTCTCAATATCTCAAGCTCTAACAGGTTTCTCGACACCCACAACAATCCAAGTACCCAAATCTCTTCTACCTAGCCCATTCCACCCAAGAGAATTGATCTCCACTCTTCTCTACCACGCATTCCCTCAAGCAGTCCTTCTCCTTCCTACCAGGGATTCCATCACAGTTGGTCCAAAATCTCAATGTTGGAACTCTCAGGACTCACAATTGTGAGAAAAATAGGGCACAGACCAATGAATTTAAGACATGTAGGCCCCAGGTCATGGCTGGATCACACCAGTGACCACTACAACCAGCTATCCTATGGCTAATTCTTCAACAACTCTATTTCCTTTCACTTTTCCAACCAATACACAGGTGAGGATGGGTCGATGAATGGGTCATGGAGTGCATGGGAGTTCGTTCATGGGAGTGTGTGAGGCAAGAATGAATGAGTGAATGGGAAATCAACGACCAAGTCATCATTTCAACCCCCCCATCATACCAGAGGTAGGTTTAAGTAACCTCGTGGGGAAAAAAATAACTTCCTGGCCTTCCCCAAGAAGTTCATGTAACCGATCCCCTCCCTTAGTCAAAAAGGGTAATAAGAAAATAGGAACAACACTTAGTCCCTCAATCTCCCTCTCTTGTGGAATCATAGCCCCCTATAAATCTAGTCCTTGTCTGTCTAACAGTCAACGATGTGTTTATTATTATTAATGATCAAAACATTATATTTCTTGGGCATACTGGCCCTTCAATAATTTTTTGGGCACTCTGACCTCTCATCATTGTAACAATACATTATTTAAAGTTCAAAACCTGGGGTGTTACATAGTGCATTTGGGATCCCTTTCTCTCATCCTCAAATCATATTTCTTCTTGGGTTGGCCTTGAATAACTCCCTCCTCCCCTGTTTGATTGTCGAACTAATTTGATAGTTGTGCTACCTCATATGCTTGATGTGTTAAATGGTTGGTATAATAATCTGTTTCATTGAAAATCACAACAGTATCATCCACATCACCAGTGTCTACATCCATCTCCTCAATCTGATTGTTTTGGAAAGGAGGCACTACCCTTTGATCATCAACATTTATCTTTTCTCTTTACATTATTTTAGAAGCATCATTAGGCCTTTTGAACTGATTTTGATTTCTATTACTAGCCCCTTGAAAGGCTTTGTTTGTTTGTTTATATTCCCACTTCAAATTAGCTATTTTCGAAGTTAGATTCTTCAAATTTTTGGTCACTTCATCAAGTTTTGGATCAGATGTGGTTGAGTTAGAGGAGGCAGGGGAATCCTCTCTCTGTTTTTTCTTATCTTTATCAGAAATGGTCTTTAATCTGCCTGATGCCAAAATATTAGATTCAACCTCAATGGTTGCTTCCTACATGGACAACCGTGTGCTTGATATTCTCTCTCTCGGGAGGAGGGAGAAATCTACATCAAATGCATTAGCATAAGTGATCTTAGTAGAGGCTTCAGTTGGTTTAATCTCATATATAATTTTACCATACATCTTATTGAATCTCTTGGTAAAATCTGAAATAGATTCACCATTTTTTCTCTTTAGGGCCCCAAATTCAGTGATGTAGTAGAGGTAATCTCTCCTATCTCCCCATTTCTTTATGAAAGTTTCATCCAATGCCTCAATATATGCAATGGAGGCTAGAGGAAGACCCCTGAACCATTTTATTACTTCCCCATCTAGACTCTGCACAAATAACATCATCCATACATCTGCATAATCAATGTTAAAGTTATCTACAAAGCTCTAAAATACTACCAAATGTTCCTCAACAATTACCTCACCTTCCCCATTATAACTTGGTAAATATTTCATGCAATATGTGGTTGGGAGTGCATGTAGGCCTACAAGAAGCACTAGGGGTGCATATCTGGAAACAATAATGACATACATCCTGTTAACATTCATAGCTTGAACAATAGGAATCTACAAATCTATGGGAGATACAGGGGTAGATGTAGGGTTGGATGTTGAGGTAGAATCATGAGTTGGAGATTTCTAAGCTTATTTGGAATTATTATTCTCAAGTCTAAAAAATTTAAACTTCTTGTGATTGTGATTATACATAGTCTCTTTGTGTACAACTTTACCCTTGAGGGGGGAGGTATATCTCTGAGCTAGGGTGGATTTTCTTAGTTGCATTTCTGGCTCACAGAATATTGTATTCTTATCAGGAGTATAATGAGCCTTCTTGGCTTTGTTGTCTTCATATTTGGATCTATTGAATCCTTTTCTGGGTGTTAGTATTTCTTCTTTAAATTTTACCCAGGAGAATCGCCAAGTGAAAGATGGCAGTCTTTTTGTGTCTGATCTTTGTTCACCATCAAATTTCAGCGCTAATCAATGTCATTCTCCATGGGAAATATATTTCATTACTCTATTCCCAGGAAACGATGCCATAATATGTTGGTCCTAAGGTCTGCACCTGATTGCTAAAGGGAAAATCTAGGCCATCTATCAGTTTTGGAATGATTATTCCTTAATAAGTTGGTTTTGTTGGTAAGCTTAAGGACATGTTTTCAAAGATGGTGCTCTGGTAGGGAAGAAAACATAGTGTAAAATAAGGTTCTCCTTTGCTAATGGTATGGGTGTTAAATGAAAATTGAGAGTATGAGAAGACAAACACAGACAATGACAACAAGTAATGCAATGAATCACTTACTGTGTGAAAACTAAGACTTAAAATAATATCTTAAGACTTAGGAAAATATCTATATGCAAATCATTCAATAGCTTGCAAAATAGTGGATCTTTCACTAAATAATAGATGTATAATAGGTTTCATAATTAGAAAGAGATAAACTAAAACAGTAGCCGAAAGAATAAGGAAATGTACATTGCACACATCACAAAATCTGCATTAAAGATAAGAATAAACACATAAATATTTGAGTAAAGAGAACATTTGTCATCAACATATATTCACTCCGTAGAGCATTTTAAAATTAACTGAGCGGGCCCAATTATTTTGCTGCTTCTACTTTGCTTCCAAAAAAAACCCACCCTTCAAAACATACAAAGACTTCATATTTAACAGAGTTGCAGAGGTTTTTCGTTCTCAGGGGACTGAGACCTAATTCTAATTAACTAACTATAGGACAAAATCATTAATCTAACTGAAATTGCATGGAGTTAAACATGCAGACTCCACACTAGACTTAACCAACAAAAGTGGTTCTTATCACACACAGAAGGCCACTTTTAAAATCAAATCTAATAAAATGTTGGAATTGATCAATTAAAACTAATTGTCTCTAAGACAGAAATGATGCATGTGCTAGATGAACTGAGTTGGAAGAAATAGACTTGGATTGGTAAACGGGAGTGACCTGTCGAGCAGTCGTGTGCCTACAAGTTGTCGGAGGCCACTAGAGATGATTGTTTGTGTTGACCTTGCTAACTTCCATCTGTAACTGGTTATGAATAGGTGGACATGGAGGTGGGCGTATAGGTGGATGAAGAGTGGAGTGTGAGTGGGATCCAAGTGTCATATGGTGAGAGGAGACGTAGTAGTGAGTGGTGGTGAGTTAAGGAAAGATGGCATGTAGTGGGAGGGGTGGTATAGGGAGGCAATTCAACAGGATTATGGAGGAGGGGGGGTAGGCGGAAGTAATTTGGAGAGGGGGGCTCTGAAATCCTAAGGATGTTCCATGTTAGGTAGGGTCCATGACGGGGAAACCACCATTCTGGAACCCCCTCCCCATTTAATGTAGAACGGTTGGGGGGGGGGGGTCCGAAATGAAACAAGGAACGTTGATCTGGAGATGGAAGATGTTGTCGATGGAGATAAGCGCGGGCCTTAGTCGCTCTGCGAAAAAATGTCATATCTTCATGATTTTTACCCGAATTCCACAGAACTGTTGATCTGGAGATGGAGGTTGGATCTTCACCATTGAAGATTGATCCTTTCACTGTGTGCATTCTGAGCCTGAATGGCATGTTCTAATTAGTTTCCAGTTTGTGGAAGCTTACTGCGTTGTCCACTAGATTCATCAATCCTGGCCTTCTCTTGCACACAAAAATACTAAGGTGGACCTATTATATGCTCTGTTATTGATAACTTAAGATGACGAGTATGCTAATTTCAAACCAAATCATGTGATCCTCATTCAAGAAATACAAATCGATGGTGAAAAACGCAAAGGAAAATAGGGGCCATGAAAATGAAAATGGAGAATAGGCTAAACAAGAAACAACAAACTCAACATTGATGGATGTGTAGGGTGAAAGCGAAAAAAGGGCAGGGGTGTAGACCTAGGTAAAAAATTTAATACTTCCATCACCTATCATGTTTAGTACTCGTCTTCCATTCTTAGGAAGACTCACAACCATCATTCATCGATAGGCTCATTCTATTTGCACTACCTCTACATTTGTTTCTTTTTCAGCACCAAATGATGTGTCATTATCATGTGAGATTTCCAACACCTTAAATTTGACCTAGCCCATTGATTCCTCTAAGATGTCTATTTTTTCCCCTTCAAATGTCTTCCATTCCAAAAGATACATTCTATAGGTGATGACGACACCTGATTACCCCTAGAATGCAATGCACCACTGGTCATTCTTCCTCCTATGGGATGATTTTAAACCTACCACCAACATCGATGTTTGTAGGCTTCACAAATTTCTACCTTTTTTGCAGGGCATGCACAAGAGCCGAGGATGCATCAATGGGGAGAGGTGCTAAAGCAATTGAGTTCAGTGGAAATATTTACTCTAGATTTCATTGATCAGTGGTGAAATATTTACTCTATATTTCATTGATTAGTGGTAGAAAAAAGTGCATCCCATTAATTCCTTACCCCTTCTAGGTATATCAATTACCTCACATACACATGGGGCTTATTGCAACTCAAGTTGCAGTGGAGAAACATAAATTTCATACAACCTGCACAAGACTCAACAACTAAAAAATCCATACTACTCATTTTCTAGTCCTCCACCACCCAATGATAGACCACTACATGCCCAACAACATTTTGGTGCCCAACCTTCCCTAGTACAATAGGTTTAAGAATTTGAATAATTGAACATGGTAAATCCTTCCATCCAACATAATAATTAAAAGAATAATAGAAATAATAAGCCTAATGCCAGATATGAGGGGAAACCCTTAGTATAACATCCTCATGAATGTCATATATAACCATCTGCAAACTTGCAACCATTAGAATGATATACCTCTTAATTTACCTCCAAATATGTCAGATTCCACCCAACCACTAGCTAGTACACCTTTGATGATCCGACATCCTATTGATGACCATACTCCAAGAGTACCAAAGTAACCTATATGGAATACATCTCATAACCCACACACACATGAATCTCACAACTATAGCATTGTGGATCATGATATGGATCAATTTCTTGTAGCCATGTCCACACTTGAGTTATTACAAACCTATAGTTCAGAAAGGAAATAATATCTACTATCATCATTGGGGGCAATCAACCCTTTCAACTCACAACTGATTACATTTGTTTTGGATAACGTAGAACCTCAAATTCCCTCCTTGGTCAATTTCCAAATCCCAATCATAGTTTGGAACATCGCCATACATAGATGCATCATCGATGAAGGAGAATCCACATGCATTATGGGAAAAATTGTCTTGATTGAAATCAAGGTCATAGATGACCCCTTGGACTACAACATACTCCTTCAACAAAGCTACATGTACATGATGAAGGAAGTTGATTTGTCTATGTCTTTCACCATGATATTCCCTCACAATGGGAAATTTATCATGATCAACCAATTGAAACATTACTAACCTTACACCTCCACAAATTTGGATAACATCCCTTCCCCTCATTGCCACATATCCAAAATTTACATCCTTCGTGGAAATGGGTCAAGGGATATTTCAATACCCCTATCTCCTTGGCATATACAAAGGTGAACCATCATGTATACCACTGTTAGATTTTTCACAATTATGCATTTTTACTTATGTTAAGGTAGAACCAACCTCCTCATCTACCCCTAAGACATAATCCACTAATTACCAACCCATGTCTTCATATACCATTTCTCACCTGCTAACCCATATCTCATTCTTCTACCCACCACAAGGATTTACGACATACTAGTTAGAATATAAACTCATGCTTCTCAACATGGTGTTAGAAATACCTCTATGGTATCTTGACCCACCATCTATGGTACTAGTGTGAAAATTCCAGGTCCTATCAGCTTGCCTTCTTGGTCTGTCTTTGACCAAGCAAAGGCTCTAAGTTTTTTGCTGTCTTGTTTTAGTTTTCTGCTGTTTTATAACAACCAATAGTCATGTTTATTTTAAGCTGATTGTTATGGTTGTATTCTCAATTTGGGTGCTCTAGCATGTCGTTTCAGCAATAGGAAATTAGTACATGCATCTCAAATAAATACAACACACCTAATACATCGTTTACTGCTGATAATGGACATATCTAAGAACTAATAACATGCATTTGTAGACACAGTATTTTTGGTCAACACGACCCTGGACAAAACCCCCCCGGGGAAAACCAGTTTGAGATCTATATGTATACATGAGGAAAAGCAAGTAAGGGTTACAGTAAACACAATAAATGATGGAACCTGATACAATAGAAACTCTATAAGAGATGATATACAAGATCCCTCAAGAAGATGCGCCCCTGGATGGTGTGCCCCTCATGAAAACTGCTAGAACCACTGTAAATGATCCAGAAATCAACTGTGATGCCAGAATGGAAAACCCCTCCACAGGAATGAAGCTCTTGCTGATGTCCTCACTCTACAACTGACCTCACTAAAATAATATGGCTAGAAATCCCACCAGGAAGGAATAAGCCTGCCAAGCTCATGCGCCCTCCTCAACTGAAGAATCTCTCCAATAAAATAATGAAGCAAGCTGCTCCAAGCTATCCACAAGGAAAGCTAGCGGCCTCCTCCACCTGTCCTCATGCATCTAACCTCATATCCATAGCTAGAGCTCTCCTCCTCTCATGAGAAAAACTCTATATGAAAACAATGCGCCCTCCTTAGACTCCTTTGCCCCTCTTTAGGCAAGAATAGGAAACCTAAGAATTAATGGTTGAGATCAATCCAAATCAATGGATGAGATCACACCAAATAATTCTAAATCATAACCCACTTTTGGGTTAAGTTTTCTAAGTCTACTTATGTCTCCAAAATCACCACAAAGTGATTTAATACTCACTTTTGCCAAAAGTGACCAAAATTCACTTTAACCAAAGTCAAAGTGAAAATAGACAAAAGTACTAGGTACAAAGTGTATAAACCTTCCCACATGTGCTAAGGAGGACAAAAGCACATGGGGAACACCTCCCAAGGTACAAATATCAACACTCCCTCTTACTGAGGAAGGTGTTCCTCACCAAGCCCATCTTGTCTCTGAAGAAGACATGCTTGCCCCGTGGCAGGGCCTTGGTGAGAATATCTGCAACCTGATCATCTGTAGATATATACTGCAACTGAACTGCCCCTCTCTAAACCCAGTCACGAATGAAGTGGTACCTGATCTCAATATGCTTTGACCGGTCATGAAACACTGGATTCTCAAAGAGTTTTATGCAACTCTTATTATCACAATGAATGATAGTCGGAGCCATCTCCTGACCGAATAAACCAACCAGCATCTTGTGAAGCCAAATGGCCTCACAACTGGCCTGACTGGCTGCCATATACTCTGCCTCAGCCGAACTCAAAGCAACTGACTTCTGCTTCTGGATGAACCAGGAAACAAGTCCTGACCCCAAACTGAAGAAGCACCCTAAGGTGCTTTTCCTGTCAGCAGTGCATCCTGCCCAGTCTGAATCTATGTAGCCAACCAAACTGACTCCATCTCCCCTGACATAATCTAGGCCAAAGTCCATTGTCCCAACAACATATCTCAAGATGTGTTTTTCCCCAACCATGTGAACACTCCTCGGCTCGACCATGTACTGGTTGAGGGTGTTCACGGAAAAACATATATCTGGTCTGGTGTTAACCAGATACATAAGTGAACCGATCAACTGCCTGTAAACTGTGGCATCCACCAACTGGCTATATGAAGCACTAAGCTTCTTCCGGTTGGTGATCATAGGTGTAGAGATAGGTCTGCAGTCCTCCATCTGAAATCTACTCAGAATATTTGCTGCATACTTCCCTTGCCCGAGAAATATGTGACCCTCCTCCTACCATACCTCCATACCCAGAAAGTAGTGCATCAATCCGATATCACTCATCTCAAAATCTGATGCAAGTCCCAGCTTGCAATAAGCTATGAGATCCTCGGCTCCTGTAATGAATAGATCATCCACATACAATATGAGAATGAGCGTGTCCTCACCTCTAATGATGAAATAGAGGTTTGGATCAGCATCGCTCTTCTCGAAGCCCATCTGAAGCAAATAGGTGTCTATCCGTGAATACCAAGCTCGGGGAGTTTGCTTCAGTCCATATAGTGCCTTTCTCAGAAGGCACATGTGAGTCTCCCTGTCACTCACCTCAAAGCCTTGTGGCTGCTCTATGTACACCTCCTCCTCAATAAAGCCATTCAGAAATGCGGTTTTAACATCCATCTAATGAAATGCGCCAACCCATCTCTGCTGCTATGGCAATGATAGTCCTGATAGAAGTGTATCTCACAACTGGTGTGAATGTCTCATCATAGTTGACTCCCTCAATCTGAGAGAAGCCCCGTGCCACGAAATGAGCCTTGTGTTTCTCCACGCTACCATCTGCAGCAATCTTGGTCTTATACAACCATCTAGAAGTCACAACTGACTTCCCCACAGGCCTCGGAACCACATCCCATACATCATTGTGCATAATGGAATCATACTCCTCGACCATGGCCTCTCTCCAGACCTGATGATCCACTGCTTGCACAAATGTCTGTGGCTCAATATCCCTGATAGTAGTCACTAGTGCCAAGTATGTTCCCAATCTTATTGGTGGCCTCCTCTGTCTGATTTGACTCTTGGGTTCCCCCACATTCTCAATGGCCTCCTTCAGGGTCTCCTGAAACCATCTAGGTCTCCTCTTCCCTGAAGTGGTCAATGGAGAAGTAAGGTCTCTCTGCCCAAGAGTAATGGCCTCAGGACTCGCCTCAACACTCTGCGATCTTGAAGTCTGACCTCTCTCTGAAGTCTATGCCCCATCTGACTGAACATGCTCAACCTGTGACCTTGAAGCTGTGCATGGTGACCCTGTCACCTCTGATACTGGTGTACCTGGCCACTGAGGCTGTGCTCCCTCTGAGACTGCAACTAGCAACTCTACATCATCCTCAACTACTCAGCTCGACTCAAGAGATCTCGCAAAAGCCTTATCCTCCTCAAATCTCACATCTATGCTCACCACCACTTTCCTAAGTGGCAGAATGTAGATTTGATAGGATTTTGACACCTCTGAGTATCCAACTAGAATCCCCTGTTGAGCTGTGGGGTCTAGCTTCGTCCTCCTCTCCGAGGGGACATGAGAGAAAGTCAAACATCCAAAGATCTTGATATGCTTGACATCGGGCCTCCTATCAGTGAAGGCCTCCTCAGGAGTCATCTTCCCCAAAATCCTATGGGGACTGTTGTTCTGCAGATAAACTGCAGTAGCACATGCCTCTGCCCACAAGTACAAAGGAAAACTATGATCATGCAACATAGATCTCGCTGCACTAGTAATAGCCTGGTTCTTCCTCTCGGCAACCCCGTTTTGCTGGGGGTTGTAAGGTATGATCATCTCTCTCCTGATGCCATGCTGTGCACATAAGTCTACAAACTGTCTCGAGGAATACTCTCCCCCGTTATCTGACCGCAAGACTTTGATCCTCTTTCCCGACTAGTTCTCCACCAGAGCCCTGAACTCTTGGAACCATGCGAAGACCTCACTCTTGGCCTTCAAGAAATAGATCCAAGTCTTCCTTGAGTAGTCGTCAATAAATGTGAGATAATACTCAAAACCACTCAAGGACTTCCAAGACATGGGCCCACACACATCCGTGTGTACTAAATCCAGTATCCCAGCTGACCTACTGTCACTACTGGGGAATGATGCCTTGGCAAACTTGCCAAGTGCACACCCTCTGCAAACATCCTGATGCTCTATTCTGATCTTTGGCACTCCGATCACAACTTCTGTCAGTCCTCCAAGAGCCCCATGATGTAGGTGGGCCATCCTACGATGCCACAACTCACACAACTGTCCACTGTTGTCGCTACTAGCCACCGATGCATGTAGTGGCTGAAAAAGTAATCGATACAGATCTCCCTCTCTCACTCCAATCACCTGTCCTGAGTCTATAGAGAAACCTCGAGGATATATGAGTACCTCGGTGCCCCTAAATGAAACCTCAAAACCTCCGTCCTGGAGGGTGGAAACTGAAATCAAGTTCTTCTTCATCCCAGGGATGAAGAGAACATCAGTAAACGATATAGGTGACAAGTTCTCTCTCCTAAAAGAAACTGTGCCAATCCCAGCAACTGTGACAACTCTGTTATCTCCAAGAGTGATATATATCCTGACCTCGATGTCTCTGAGGTCAGAGAAATGCTCTCGAACACTAGTAATGTGGCTCGATGCCCCACTATCAATATACCAGATATGCGGTGAATACTCAACCGAACTGCAACAAACAGGAAAAGCACATTCCTGCTGAAACTGAGTCTGAAAGTCTGTCTCCTCTGTTGTATCCATTGTACCACCCTTCTTCTTCTTCTTGTTCAGACACTGTCCAGCATAGTGCCCGAACTTCTTACAAACAAAGCACTTCACTTTTCTCATATCTCTACCTTGACCACTTCCTTGACCACTGCTCTGACCAATGCTACTCTATGCTCCTCCTCCACTCCTCTGTGGCTGGCCCCCAGTCTTGGGACCTTGTCGACCACCCCGACTGGCCTTCTTCTTTCCCTTTGCCCAAAGAGCAAGATCCTCCTCACCCTGACCACTCTGCTGCTGCTGCCTCTGTCCAAAAACCTCTGATGCTAATCTGATCTCCTCCTGGACGAAGTCATCCCACATCCTCTCCCATGTGGGTAAGGCCTCTCTGGCAACAATGCCCTGTATAAATGGACCCCATGGTTTGGTGAAGATATGCAAAGCTTGCCTCACCAAAGATTTGGGTTCTACAACCTCACCGATGGCTCCAATCTCATCTCTGATCCGAGTGAATCTACCAAGGAATGAAGTCACTGACTCATCCTTGAGCATGCGAATGCCCCTAAGTCAATCATGAAGAACCATCTTCCAGTTCTCATTTGAGATATCATATAGATTTCATAACGATGCCCACATCTGATATGCATGAGTCTTCCCCGTCACATGGGGTATAATGTGATCCCAGACTGCATCAGAAATAGTCCTCTTCGCTTTGTTGTTCCTCTTCCTGTATTCTGCCACCAAGATGGGAGCAGTCACAGGAATAGCAGGAACAACCACCTCGACTATATCCCATAGCTCGAGATCCTCCAAGACGAAGACCATCCTGGCCTTCCATGATGACCAGTTGCTAGCCCCAGCTAGCCTGTCCTCAACTCGCATCTGAGATGCTGACATCACTACCAATCTGCAATCCCCAACTGATGCTGCTCTGCCAAGGAACACACTGTCTCACTCCTGTCAACATAGGTGTGAAAAGAGACAATGTACTATGACCTCACTCCCAACAAAATGGGTGTGAAAAGAGGTCACAAAAATCAGCCTCAGTCCTACTGTGTAGGTGTGAAAAGATACTGATCTCACGGTGTCTCAAACTGCCCAAAAATCCACTGAAAAATTCTGCCAAGTAACAACCACTGAAGGAGTCAATGGCTGTCCTCAAAATCTGCCAAATAGAAGTATATAGCAGCCACACAAAATGCTGTCCAAACTGTCCCAAAAATCAGCCACTGAAGCTTTGATACCATGTGAAAATTCCAGGTCCTATCAGCTTGCCTTCTTGGTCTGTCTTTGACCAAGCAAAGGCTCTAAGTTTTCTTCTGTCTTGTTTTAGTTTTCTGCTGTTTTATAACAACCAAAAGTCATGTTTATTTTAAGTTGATTGTTATGGTTGTATTCTCAATTTGGGTGCTCTAGCATGTTGTTTCAACAATAGGAAATTAGTACATGCATCTCAAATAAATACAACACACCTAATACATCGTTTACTACTGATAATGGACATATCTAAGAACTAATAGCATGCATTTGTAGACACGGTATTTTTTGTGAACATGACCCTGGACAAAACCCCCGCGGAGAAAACCAGTTTGAGATCTATATGTATATATGAGGAAAAGAAAGTAAGGGTTACAGTAAACACAATAAATGATGGAACCTGATACAGTAGCAACTCTAGAAGAGATGATATACAAGCTCCCTCAAGCAGATGCGCCCCTGGATGGTGCGCCCCTCATGAAAACTGCCAGAACCACTCTTAATGCTCCAGAAATCAACTGTGATGCCAGAATGGAAAACCCCTCCACAGGAATGAAGCTCCTGCTGATGTCCTCACTCTGCAACTAACCTCACTGAAATCCGATGGCTAGAAATCCCACCAGGAAGGAATAAGCCTGCCAAGCTCATGCGCCCTCCTCAACTGAAGAATCTCTCCAATAAATAATGAAGCAAGCTTCTCCAAGCTATCCACAAGGAAATCTAGCGGCCTCCTCCACCTGTCCTCATGCATCTGACCTCATCTCCATAGCTAGAGCTCTCCTCCTCTCATGAGCAAAACTCTCCATGAAAACAATGCGCCCTCCTTAGATTCCTTTGCTCCTCTTTAGGCAAGAATAGGAAACCTAATAATTAATGGTTGATATCAATCCAAATCAATGGATGAGATCACACCAAATAATTCTAACTCATAACCCACTTTTGGGTTAAGTTTCCTAAGTCTACTTATGTCTCTAAAATCACCACAAAGTGATTTAATACTCACTTTTGCCAAAAGTGACCAAAATTCACTTTAACCAAAGTCAAAGTGAAAATAGACAAAAGTACTAGGTACAAAGTGTCTAAACCTTCCCACATGTGCTAAGGAGGACAAAAGCACATGGGGAACACCTCCCAAGGTATAAATCTCAACAACTAGTACCTACAATTCCACCTCAAAAAATTGCATTACTTGTGTAGAACACAGTAAACCCATTATGGCCACAACCTAGTCGCACAATTGGGGGTAAAAATACCAACACTAGGGAAAAGAAGTAAAAGTATAGGGGAAACACTTAGGCCACCCCTCGAGTGCAACCATTCTCTCTATAAAGCATCAGGTCACCCAACAAAGTTGTGTCCCATTGTTCTCTAGTTAAGGAACCTCATCCATATACCTAGAGTAGTACCACTACTTTCCACCCATCCAATAGGAATGTCCACAGACCATGTAAATGATTCTATGACCCCATGAAATAAGACATTGTGTGCCAACTTCATGTGTGCTATGATTTCACAATATGGCCACTTGTTGGCCCTTGGTTATGGAAGAAAGAAAATATCAAGGAAGAAAAGGGAGAATGCGAACTTCGTGGAAGACACAGTGACTGTTATTGGGTCGAAGTGAGCAAAAGAGAAGAAAAGATGGAGTAAAGTAAGTCATTGAACAAGGAGATCGGAGATGATAGATAAGAAATAAATAAGAACCTTGGAAAACTCAACAAGTAGGAAAAGCCACCGTAGGATGCTTTGGAGCACCACACGAGAAGGAAGGAAAGATAGGTTGGTGAAGCCCTGAAAATACAGGTCAAGTTGACCTAGCATTTTAGACACCTAGGTTTTTGGTATCTAGGGTTTTGGACACCTAGGTTTCAGCCTAAGGATGTCAGTGATCTATTGTAATGTATAAATAAAGGTCATGAGGACCTAGTTTGGGTTGGTACAATATTGTTGAGTATAGTTGTATTGAGGATTAAGAGTGATTATTGTTGTGTGAGAGAGAAGCGCTAAGTGTGAGAGCCTTTTGGTATTGTAAGATCTTTACCTGGGTGTGAAGATCAACCCTGTAGCTGAGTACGTAGGGAGGGGAGAGAAAGATAGGAGAAGAAAGAATATCTACTAGCTAAGAGTGCAGACAAGAACTGTATGCTTTACCTTAATATATTATAGCACAGTTATGTGGACGTAGCCCTAGAGAGAGGGTGAACCACGTATATTTTGTGTTGTGTGTGTTTGGTATTTTATCTCTGTCATTGATATACTATGATTGCATTACTATTTTAGATCTAATAAGTAGATGTGAAAAATATATCTAAGTTGATAAGTAATATATAAATGTTGTGATGTTCTTGTGTTGGATCCACTTGATATTCCATTTGGTTGTAGACATCTCTGTCCTGCAACCCCCTCATAACTGCTTCAAGTGAGACTGCATCTACTTCGCAGGTCTTGCCGAAAGGGATAGTAGTTAGGGCTTGTTGGTGCACTCTTGGAGATGAACCCTGAGTATGCCCCCGTTCCAAAAAATGGTTCTGTTGTTGGGATAGGAATCTTTTTAAGGGAATTTCAAGGTGGTTCCCATCGAAGACAGAGATTCAAAAGTGGATAGAGGATCAAGAAAAGGACTTTGTTGAAGCCCAGAACAAGAGTCCTAATCTTAGTTCAGATGATTGGTTAGGAATATATATCTTCACCGACATTCATGAGATATTCTTTGGGGGAACCCATCAGGAGCTATATGAGTGGCTAGATAGATTAGAAGATACCCAGTTCGAGATCTGATCTAGACCTCCTGTGGTTTGGATGTTGGAGCTGATCAAGAAAGTCAAAAGAGTTGATAACACCGTATCACGAGTAGTAGATCATTGGTTCAATAGCACCATTGGAGGGTACATCATAAAGTTTGTTGTTGATAGAGTAGAGTCATAAAACCAAGCTAAGTGATATTTCTTACCAAGAGGAAATTTTTTACAATTCTTGAAGTTGAGACTCAAGATGTTATTGCATGAGAAGAACAACTTGAAGATACAGTAGATTGGTCGAATCTAGAAAGGCTAATGTTCAAGAATTCAGACAATGAAAACGACACAGAAGGTGGACATACACGTAGTGGGAGAGTGTTCCAAGAAGTTCACCTTGCAACCTGTTTAAGTAGAACTACGAGAAGGAGGGTTTCTACCATGGAGAAGAGGCAGAATTGACAGATGAAGAACATTCAAAACCTGCTAGGGAAGAGGAAGGAAAAGTTGAAGAGCTTTATCAGGGAGAACCTGAAACTTCAGAAACTGTACAGACCATCAAAGTAAGTATTGTTATCCCTCATGTTGATTTAGTAGTATTAAGCAACCAGAGTAATCCCAGTCACCAAAGTGTCCAAAGCACTGTCAATAGTAGTCCACTACATATTCAGTCAGGAACCCTAGGAAGATCTATGGCAGCTGAGATGAGGCTTCCTATTTTTAGCGGAGATGGATCTGAATATGCTGATCAACATTGGTTCCTATGTGAAGCTGTATGGAATATTAAAAATGTCACTAACGAAGATGTCAAAAGAACCTAGTTTAGTACCACTCTAAGGGATCACACACTGAGCTGGTACATGAAGCTTGTTCAAGGAATTGCACAGCCTAAGCCACTGAATCAGATTAAGAATGCATTGATTAAAGAGTTCAAGAAACCCAATTTGGAGTCACAATGTATTACAGAGCTAAAATAAATCAAGAAGAAGGTGGCTGAACCTATTTCATAATTCGATCAGAGATTCAAAACCTTACCAGGTCGATTGACTTTTTAGATCCCATATGAATAGAACAAAGAATGGTTCATTGCTTCCCTCTTACCACACATCAGAGTTCCACTGATGCAATAGAAGATTTCTTCACAGTATGAGGCGTTGGAGATTTCCATGAAGTTAGAATCATCCCCTATGGGAGAATCCAGCTCAGGTATGACTCAGATCTTGAGTCCGCTAACTAGTATATCTCTACAGGTCGAAGATATGAAGAAAGACAAGGGAAAAGATAAAAGAGAAGACATATAGTGTGTCAGATGCATATCAGAAGGCCATGACAAGGAACACTATCCCTTATTCAATGAATACTTGGCTTTTGGAACTCTGAGCCCTTTGAAGCAAGTCACCTTACCTTGGTGCGAGGTATGTAGAAACATGCATCGCCCTAGTGAGTGATACTACATTAAAAAGTATGTTCAGACACCTACAATTTTTTACTGTACATTCTATAAGTCCATAGGACATGATGATAGGGATTGTAGGGCTTATGATCTCATGCATGAAAGGTCGAGAGACATATATAAGATTCAAGGAAAAGTACAGCAAGAAGGAAACACTACACAGTATAACTCTCCTAGGAGAGGAAACTTCAATCCTCGCGGTGGATTCAGAGGAAGAGAATGAGGAGGAGGAATGGTTTGAGGCCGAGGACAGATCATATGTTATAAATTCACACAACTAGGACACCTTGCAAGGGATTGTCAGAACCCGTGTACTACTTGTAGCTACTACAACTCATTTGACCATGCTATAGAAGTTTGTCCTGTGCTGTTAGTTAAGCTTAAGGAAATACGAGAACCTCAGCATAACCCATAAGTGAAACTAGTATACATTGAGACTCATGGAGAATGCCCTAGATTCAATGTTATAACAAGAGGAGGCGTTGTTACGTGAGCAGATAGATTGACCCAAGGAAAGAATAAAAAAGATTTAGGAATCAGGAAAGATGCAGAGAAAACCCAAACCTTTGATGAAAAGAAAGAAAGACAAATATTTGAGGAAGCCAGAAAAGAATATAGAGGAAACCAAGGCTCTTCATCAAAGACAATACCAGAAGCGAGAGAATATGGAATGCCACAAGCATTTGATCAGTCTGCTTCACCAAAAGAAGGAAAAGAGGTAAGCAAGCTCATAGAATTTATATATACTTGTATTAAGTTGATTCAGGATGAAAGCGTTGTACAAGAGTTACAAAATTTAATCAGACAATATGAGATAGGAAATATAGACCCCTTACTCAATAGGGCAGTACACCAAATTGGTAAGAAGAGAAGGAAAAATAAGGAATTACATTTGATTGCTCAAATAGGAGAGTATGAGATAGATTATGTAGTCCTCAACTTAGGTTCAAAGGTCAATGTCATGACAAAGTAAACCTAGACACTGATGGGAAAACCAAAGTTGATCTATTCCCCTATTAGTCTTAGGATGGATAATCAGCAAGCTGTAATCCCTTTTGGAATATTATAACATGTCCTTGTGGACATCGATGAAGTAAGAACATTTGTAGACTTTGAGGTAATTGAAATAGTTGATGGTAGCTGTCCTTACCCCGCGCTGTTAGGAATCGATTGGGCTTTCAATAATTCCACTGTAGTTTATTTAAAGAAAAGACGTATGACTTTTGAAAGAGATGGCCTTAGGGTCATTGCACCCTTATATCCAGATGAAGGTTAGTGATACATGGATCCCATCAGAGAAGAATATTGTGCATACGAACTAGAAAACATCTACAAGCTAACATCCAGACAACAGGATTACATTAATCCTACAACCTATGGGAACTTAAGCTGGTGAAGTGATAGCGCATGTTCATCAAACTCAGAAGAAGCATTGGAGAATTGGCAGAATAATATGTATGAAGTATCTACAAGAAGATGTGCTAGATTAACCAGAGAAGTTCGTTGGATCAACACAACAGTAAGTAACTTACCCACCTTTGATGGTGTGAATCCTTTAGAAACCTTCTTGTCGGAATTTGAGAGAGTGTACCGATGAAACAAAGACTGTTGGTGATGGATGAGGTCTTGAAAGACACACCAACAAGATGATGGGGGACACACGAAATTAATATTACAGATTGGATACAATGATGTACTTTTATGACAACGCGATTCTCAAAACAAGAAAAAAGTTGTGAAGTAAGGTATACAGGTCAAAGATGCCCAAAGGACCACACACAAAGATATGAAGAGGCCTAGAGCAACATTCCTCAAGAACAATGAGTGCACAATTTCATTAACACACTGGACACAACGCCTATCAACTGGTACCTCCAAGCAGAGCTACACCTCATCACTATAGTTTGGGAAGGTATGAATCATAATTTTGTAACTACCTTCTTATTTGAAATTCACTATCCCTCAGTAGATCAAGCATTACAGATTGTGAGACAAAAAGTATTCAAGGAGGCATATACCCTTCCTTTGGAACAAGAAGAGGACGAATGGATTGCGCCTCTTCAGAAACTACAAGGTTGTTACAACATCAATGTTGATGAAGACAATGATCCGAGGAAGGTGAACATTGAAAAAACAAAAGGCCAAAGAGATGTAAAAGGACCAGGAGTTGAGATACCATTTATTGGAAAACCGATCAAGATTAAGAAATTCAATATTGGAACAAAACAAACACCAAATTTTGCAAATATTGGAGATTACTGGGATGCTACCACCATTGAAAAAATTACAGAGTTACTCCATGAATATCAAGACTTGTTTCCAACCAAGTTCACTGATATGAAGGGAATTAAAGGACCTATGGGAGAGATGAGGATCCCTTTGAATCCATATGCTAGACTAGTCAAACAAAGACCGTACAGACTGAACCCTAAATATAAGGAAAAAGTGAAGATTGAACTCAACAGAATGATGGAAGCAGGGATTATAGAACATGTCGAAGAATCAGAGTGGATTAGCCCTATGGTGGTACAAGACAAGAATACAGGAGAGATCAGGATATGCGTAGATCTCAGGAAGATAAATGATGCTTGTTTACATTATCCCTTCCCTACACCATTCACTGACGAAGTGTTATATAATGTGGGAGGCCGGGAAGTATATTCTTTTACAGATGGATTTTCAGGATACCATCGGATCCAGATTTCCAAGGAAGATATCCATAAGACCACATTTGCAAAAGAATGGGGATCCTACCAATATACAGTGATGTCATTTGGATTAAAGAATTCCCCAACCATCTTTTCCAGGGTGGTGGTCGAAGCATTCAAGGAATTTCTGCATAAATTTCTTGAAGCATATTTTGATGATTGGACTGTTTTTAGTTTATTGAAGAATCATATTGAATGTCTAAGGCTAATGTTGGATAAATGAAGGCAATGCCAAATTTCCTTGAACTTGAAGAAATGCATTTTATTTTCACCATTTGGAGTTTTGTTAGGACATATTGTATGTAAGCAAGGATTGTTGGTAGATCCATCCAATATCGCCATTATATTTGATCTACCCCCCCTATGACAGTCAAACATCTACGTGTTGAATTGGGACACACAAGATATTACATAAAATTCATTAAGGGCTATACTTAGATTACATCGCCTATGGAGAAGCCATTGAAGAAGGATTTCTAGTTTAGTTGGACAAAAGAATTCCAGCAGAGCTTCGACACACTGAAACAGAAAATGGTTATTGCACCCATTCTGGTTTTCTCAGATTGGACCAAGGAGTTTCACGTGCATGTTGATGCGTCCTCCATTGATTTAGGAGTTATGTTAGCACAACCTGGAGGAGAATATATTGACCACCTGTTATCCTTTGCTAGCAGGAAGCTATCAACAGTATAAATTAATTACACAACTACCGAGAGAGAAGGATTGGCCATGGTATACGCGTTGTAGAAGTTTCTCCACTACTTGTTGGGAGGACACTTTAAAATGTTTATTGACCACTATGCGCTGAAATACCTAGTCAACAAGCCAGTGTTGGGGGGAAGGATATGTAGATGGCTTCTGCTATTTCAGGAATATGATTTTGAGATCATAGTAAAACCAGGAAGAATGAACGAAGGACCTGACCACTTGTCAAGGTTGGAACATGGTGAAGAGTCGACCAATTTGGAGGATACACCACCAGATGCAAAACTACTGGCCATTAGAAATATCGATGACCACTTTGCAGAGATAGTCCATTTCCTATCAACAAGAATGGCACCTAGTGAGTACATAATTCCTCAGAAGAAACAACTAGTTGTGCATGTTTTAGACTTCTCACATATAGCCAGACATGTATACAAGATGGGAGATGATGAGATATTGAGAAGGTGTGTTATGGAGGTAGAATGACCACTGATCCTTGCAGAATCTCATGAAGGCATCATAGGATAAAATTACACAGGAAAAGAAACTGCACATAAGGTTCTTAGAGCTGGCCTCTGGTGGCCTACCTTACACAGAGATTGTAAATACTATTCCAGAGCCTGCGATGTATGCCAAAGAGTTGGGAAACCATCCAGAAGAGATGAAATTCCATTGGCACCACAATTGACCCTACAAGCATTCGAAAAGTGGGCCATTGACTTTGTTGGACCTATAAACCCACCAAGAAAGCGTATAGGAGCAAGGTACATAATTACAACAACATAATACTTGACCAGATGGGCTGAAGCAATAGCAGTTAAGGACTATAGTGCAACTATAGTTGCGCGCTTCATATTTGATGACATCATAACCAGGTTTGGATGCCCAAATATCCTTATGAGTGATCAAGGAAAACATTTCATCAATAAGACAGTTGAAGCCCCGACTGAAGAATTTGCAGTCCACCATCAGAAGAGCACGTTGTACCATCCATAAGAAAATGGAACAGTTGAAGCATTCAACAAGATTTTGGAAACAACACTAACCAAGATTTGCAGTGTGAATAGAGATGATTGGTATTTAAGAGTACCAGCAATATTATGGTCCTATAGAACTACTTGCAAGAAACTAACAATGCAGATCCCCTTCAAGTTGGTATATGGTCTTGAAGCTATTGTTCCAATGGAATATTTGGTACCAAGCCTAAGAATTGTTTCCTTTACATATATGGACAACACTGGCGTTGTTCAAGAGAGGCTTGCATAGCTGGTTGAACTAGAGGAAGACAAATTTATTGCAGGATTCCATCAATAGGTACAGAAGGAAATAGAGAAGGCCTATCATGACAGGCACATCAAGAAGAAGGCATTCAAACAAGGTGATATAGTACTGGTATATGACAATAAGTTCATAAAACATCCTGGGAAGTTCAGAATGCATTGGCTAGGGCCATAAGAGATCGCTTATGCTATAGAGTGAGGAGTTGCACAATTGAAAATGTTGAATGGAGAATGGAAGGAAGGTTTGGTGAATGGGAGTCAACTGAAGTTGTACTATGGCAACCAACTACCTCACATATCTTAGTAGAAGCATAAGGAAAAGGGTCTAGGTACTAGGTGCAGTTGAAACTAGGTACCAGACACAGAAAAGACAGTCTGCAAAACAGAAGGAGAGGAGGCATAGAGTAGAAAGCAAAGGTTGCATTGCACAGCCCGAAGTCAAAGTAAAATAAGAAGATAAAGTTATGAAGTTCCTCAGGATGATTCATAGGTGAGTGTTGGGAGCCTGTTGGCCCTTGGTTATGGAAGCAAGCAAAGATCAAGGAAGAAAAGGGAGAATTCGAACTGCACGGAAGACACAGTGACTGTTACTGGGTCGAAGTGAGTAAAAGAACAGAAAAGACAGAGTGAAGTAAGTTGTTGAATGAGGAGATCGAGGATTAAATATAAGAAATAAATAAGGATTGTGGACAACTCATCAAGTGGGAAAATCCACCATTGGATGATTTGGAGCATCACGCAAGAAGGAAGGAAAGACAGGCTAGAAAATCCCTGAAAATAAGGGTGAAGTTGACCTAGGGTTTTAGACACCTAAGGTTTTGGTATCTAGGGTTTTGGACACCTAGGTTTTGGCCTAAGGATGTCAGTGAGCTATTGTAATGCATAAATAAAGGCCATGAGGACCTAGTTTGGGTTGGTATGATATTGTTGAGTATAGTTGTATTGAGGATTAAGAGTGATTATTGTTGTGTGAGAGAGAAGCACTAAGTGTGAGAGCCTTATGGTATTGTAAGATCTTTAGTTGGGTGAGAAGATCAAACCTTCAATTGGGTGTGCAGGGAGGGGAGAGAAAGAGAGGAGAAGAAAGAAGACCTGTTAGCTAAGAGCGCAGACAAGAACTGTATGCTTTACCTTAATATATTATAGCACAGTTCTGTGGACGTAGCCCTAAAGAGAGGGTGAACCACATATATTTTGTGTTGTGTGTGATTGGTATTTTATCTCTGTCATTGATATACTATGATTTCATTATTGTTTTAGATTTGATAAGTATATGTGCAGAATAGATCTAAGTTGATAAGTAATATATGAATGTTGTGTTGTTCTTGTGTTGGATCCACTTGATATTCCCTTTGGTTGTAGACATCTCTGTCCTACAACCCCCTCATAACTTCTTTGGGTGAGACTGCATTTGCTTCGAAGGTGCTGTCGAAAGGGCCAGTATTTAGGGCTTGTTGGTGCGCTCTTGGAGTTGAACCCTAGGTGTGCCCATGTGTCAACACCACTACACCCATCATTGTCCTGATCTCACACACTTTTGAGAAACATTGGCAGGAGTTTGTCAAACGTCCATGTAAAAACCCACCTAGTAGGTGATTTGGATTAGTATATCATTATATTATTTTTCATCCATATTGATGCTTTTAGAGTGGAAAAGTTGGAGGAATAAACTTGCAAGGTCATTTTAATGGCAAGTCTGAGTTTAGAAAGTCTGGGTTTTAAACCTTCCATAGTCATTTTGAGGCATAAAATATATATATTTTTTTCTCAGAACTTTACTAGAATTAGCTTAGACCCCTTGCTATTATTCTACACATCGATACCTTTCCAACGGTGAAAAAATTGCATCAATTAGAGCTTGTACACAAAATTTATACCTCAGGCAATTTGACCTACCATTTTGACCACCATGGTACGAGTGGATACCATGCCAGCCCCCATTACTCACACATATGGGGATATCCACATACAGAAGTTCAAAATTATTATATAAGGTCCAAAAACGTATCACAATTTATGGTTGATGAAGTCAAAACCCTACCCCTAGATGGCTATCGAGTGATGTTAAATACAACATTTCTAGGAGGAGAAGGGGTTCCAATATATAGTATTGTATCTGTTCCATAGTTGAGTAGAGCACCTAGGAGTGGTATTTTGAGAGGATAATAGAGGAGGAGATATTTTGTAACAACCATATAGGCCATAATGTCAAAGGAAACTTCATAGAGAGTGCCTCTTTATTTGTACTTTCATTTAAAGAAAAGAGAGCATAGTTGCCTCGCCTTCTAGCTGGGTTTTATTGTATATTGGGTTTCCTAGGTTATATATTGTATTTATTTCTAGATGGTGTTTGAGTATTTATTTCTATTCTCTATTTTTCTCATTTCATATATTTTAAGTGAAAACTAGTAATTAAAGAATCAAAGATCTAAATGAAATTAACCTTCATAGTAAATATTTCACTATTTTATTAGATTTGTTGTGATGAACTATTTACTAGAATATGCATGGCCATTTATATATCAATCGACATCACAACTGATGGTATCCACGTATTTTGGTTCCTCCATCATTTATTACCTATCCACTTTAGTGAATGCACAACATACTTTCCCATATGCATTATTTTCACAACTGGACCATTTCAAATATATGTGCCCTTTAATCATTGAATATTTATCTTTTAGAATGACCACCATTCAATGTATTTGGGAAGCCCTCCACTCCATATTGTACCTTCACATCATTTCCACCCCTAAGGGTACTTCTAACTCTCTTACCTAGGAGTAGATATCAACACCCTCTTTCCCAATGGCCTGATGTTGTAGTCTTAGAGAAAGTATGAGATAGTTAACAATAGATCCTTACATAGAGAAACACATACTAAAACATCATATAGAAGAACATATAGTCATATAGATAGACATACACAAGATGTGAGAGAACCATCAAAGAATTTTATTATATTAAGAATAGTCTCTTATTTCATTCCATTACATAGCCATGTATATATATTTGTGATATCATGTTACTATTCGGTTACATTCTTTAATTTTCTAGTCAGTCGAATCTAATTGCCTATCCCCCCCCCCCCAATTCCTTTCTTGTCCGGAGCAAGGGGGGGGTGTGGTTATTTTATTAAAAAAATTGTTTATAAAAATGAGGATGAGAAAACAAGAAGTTGAAAACAAGAAATGTTGATTTTGAGAATGTCTAGAGTCCTTTTTCTTGTCCTTCTGCAATTGGTTCATGATTGAACTATTGGGTGTTTTATCTAATAATTTTTCTCTTGAGGAATTTCGCACTAATGCATTCTGAAATTTTGAGGTAGTGGATATGCTTTTACCTATACATGGGATTCTGTCGATCCTTCCATGACTTCTTCTGGGGTCCTCGATTGATGGTTGGTAGCTAGCAAGTTCATCTTGTATATTAAAGGATCGAAAAATTGCAAGTTCCTTTTGTAGGTCGATGTAGCTCCCAACTGTTCTAGTTGTGGCATCCCTTCAAATATTGTCTGGTAAATGGTTGGGGCTGTGTGCAAAAATTACTGGGAGAACATGTGCTATTATTATATGGAGTGTTGTGCCTTATTTCTGATTGATTTTAGTTTTCCCAACAAGTCCATATTATTGGTGAGGGTTTCCTCATGAACCACAATCGACTCTAGGTCTAGTTTATCTTCGGCCTCCCTTGTTTTCTGTGTGATCAATTCGAGATATTTGTGGGATTGATTTATTGTTTCTTGTGCTTTTCTTACCTCTCGCAACCATTCCTTCTCTTTATTTGTCAGTTCTATCTCAACTATTTTTTCCTTTGCAATGTGGGTTGCTATGGAAGCTTTACTTTTGGAGTCGGTGGTGATATCCCTTGTTCTCTGGAAATTCAGTTTACTATAGGTTGAGACAAAGTATGTCGTCCAGTTATTCAATAATGTATGTAGCATTGTTGCATGTGATGTAACCTACTCTAGTTTTTGACATACTTCCTTGAATTTCTCAAACTCTGTATGTAAGATTGATGTTGTTTGTTGAGCGACTCCATCCTAATTTTTTCTTACTACCTTGTTGTGTAACTGTTTAAGTTCCTTGTTTTCCTATCAAAAATGGTAGTTTTCTTCTTGATTATTCACACTTGTACTTATTACTTCTTCGACCAATTGTTTTATTTTTGCTAATGGGTTGACTCCCTATGTTGGTTGATCAATGCCCATTTTTTCCTTTACTAGTAGCATATAATCCTTTAGTACTTTTTTTATTTGTTACTCCTTGCAACAATTCGTGAACCATAATGTGTATCTATCTTCCATATAGTTATTTCTTATTTGGTCACTCCATTGTATAATTCCATTATCTATTCATCCAACATGACCGTTGGGTCGAATATTGTATGTGTTGTTGTTGTTGTCAACTCGGATGGTTTGAAAGTTGTGAATGTTCTAGCATTTGTGTTTTTATCTTTCCCATGGATAATCTTCCTCTTCGTGCTTAATTATTCTTTTCTGGGGATGTTTTATTTTCTGGTGTCATTTCCTTTGTTAGAATCTTTGTCTTACAATTTTTTTCATTATGTTTTTATGGCTCTGGATGTGTGAGGGAATCCTTTACATTTCCATCCTTTCCTTGATCTTGAATATTTGTACGCTCTGTATTTATAGTATGTTCCGTAGGGTCCGACTAGTCTTTGTGAGGACTTATTGATGGAGGATTTTCTAGAGGATTATTTGAATTTTGAGGTGACTCTTGGCCTTCATTGACTTCTTTGTGTTTCTCTCCTTCCTGAATAGTCTATGGGCTAGTTTCCCTTGCTTCTCCATGAGATTTTTATGATGAGTCTATATTATCCAAAGGTATAATGTTTGGTTGTGTGTCAGTTGACTTCTGTATAGGTGGAGTACTGGTTGGCCCCTGGATATTCATGCTTGTTCCTCTTTCACACTATGTTGAATTTCCTTCTCCCAATGGGTAAAAATAAGAAATGGTTTCTTCCACTGTAACAATATTCTTGGTGGTTCCATTCTATGTTTTATGTTCCATGTCCTATGACCATGAGGGAAATGCACTTTCTAACTGGTGACTTTGAACTGGATAGTCTGAAATTATCCCCTTATAAGATACTTGCCACCAAAATTTCCCAATTTTATTTTTATGTGTTGTTGTATGCTCTATTGTTCTTGTTTCTTCGACTATTGGAGTAGGGTTGGGAGGAGGAGATTGTCTTGTGAGTTCAAGCATCCCTATTATCGTCCACTACTTATTTGGGATAGGATTTTTTCTTGGTTCAGGTTGAATGCTCTTCAACTGTCATGATGGAACTGGGGTCGATTGAACTGTATTGTGTTATTTCTCACCTTCCAGCCTTTGTTTCTTCTCTCCACTTGTTTCAATACACTTTTATAAGGCCACTCTAGTTTTATTAGCTTCAACATGATTAACATTAAGAGTCTCCATAGCCTCTTTGAATTACATCTCATTGTTCTACTTTAGGATATTCTCTATAGTTGCTTCATATTTTTCTATCTAGTGGGCCCTCTTAGTTATTTTTTTGGTGAATACGGACAATGTTTCCCTTATCATAGGGTCATTGAAGTCAAGAGCAGTTTTTTACTTAAATTTTTCCCTCCAGATAATATCAACATAGTCTAGAACTTTGTTAGGATTGATTTCTTTCTTTCCCTTAGATACTCTTTCCTATTGTCTTTTCTTTTTCAGTGTTTGCTTTGTTCGTGTGCCTTCTTCTTTGTCAATATTTTCTACAAATGGAACTATGCACAAGGATGCTTCTCTTTATTCTTCCTTCACTCCACCTGTCAAAGGTGTTAGAATGGATTGGTTGTTTCTTAGTACCTCTAGTGGTATCTGAGTTTGAAATCCCAATTATCGATCAAGCTTCTGGAAAATTTGGTACCTTTTCGACTAATATTCCATCTCTTTAGGGGCTAGGATTCTATTGAATCCACACCAAAGTGTGGTGGTTTCCAAGCTAAGTTGAATATGGGAACTTGGTGATAATTCCCTTCGAACATTTTGTTCAACTTGCCACTTATGTGAACAATTTTCACATGATTTACCCAACATTTAAACATGATATTGGTGGAAATGGAGTCAGATGATATTACTGCTTCTGAAGTAAAATACCTAAAATTGTTCATGGTTGGGGTCTCCTATGTATTTAATGAAGGTTCTTCGACAAGACATACTTTTCTCATGGAAATCCAGATTATTAGTGAAAGGAATTTAATTGCACAACCATTTTCTTGGTAGTTTCTACAATTTCTCTTTATTAGCGCAACTAGATGATCTTCCCAGTTGAACTATTTGTAAAATTTGGCCAATAGGTTCTAACATTGTAAGATTCACGTTAGAATCTTGACCCACGATCATCGAGAACAACAATACTATGATGCAAGTCCATTTGGCGTGGATTCTTCTGACTTTGTTAATTAGTAACCCTTTCAAATTCTTTGATGATATTCATCCAGTAAGCATTCAAATCCATTCATTAGGGTTCAATGTTTTAGGGACAGAGGTGTGTCCATGTGGAATACCCATCATAATTATGTGGATTAATCTTGTTGTGATCATAATTGGAGCATATGGCCAAATGTGTTTTTTATGGTAGAGACTAACAAGGAATTTGGAAGCTTCCTCCTTCCACCCGTCGAATTCTGCAACTTGAATTGCGCCTAGGAATTGTCAGATACCTACAACCCCAAGAAATTTTGTTTGATATTTCCAAACACCTGCTTCCATACCACATGTTGTGAAGTTTTTCCAGTCCCGAGACCGGTTGATCTATTTCATGTGGTCTCTTTGAATATTTTCCATTCATGTTTGCAACTTGGTTGCACTAGTTTTATCAAACTTGGATTTTGTTCTTGGTTTAACTAGTGAACTTCAACCTGACCCATCATTCTTGGAATGTCTATGATTTCTTGGAGGGTGTATTGTTATTTCTCAAGTTTGGGGCTCAAATGCACGACTATGAGTTTTTTGGTTTTATTATATGAATTCTCGGGTGAGAATATAAGTGAGGAAAATTCACATGCCTCGTCCAAATTTATAGTTGGAACATGGAGAGGGGACTTAAATTCAACTAGTGAGGATATCAATTCATCCACCTATATTTTGGTGTCAAAATTAATTATTTGATCCTGTGAAGTGACTTATGCATCAACGACGACCTGGGGGTCAATATTGTCTTGTCAAGAACTAATGACATTATTACATTCCCACATATTAGTCACATAGACTCTATCAATTTTAGTTCCTTGGGGTGTGTGCCCAACTTGTGTAATATTTTCTTGGTTAGTTTCATCTGTCTAGGTGGTTAGGGACCTCTGGTCAAAGCATCCAACCATGTCCCTTTCCTCTTTCCTATAAATTGGATGGATGCTCAACCTTTTGAATACATTATTTCTTTGGTTAGGATGGTATTTTTTTCTTGAATTCTTTTCTGCATGTTATTATTGGACAAATCGGTAAGTGTGGACACAAACTAATCTCCCTAACTTCAACAAGAAATTAGAACAAAACATGACAATATACTAAAATTTCCTTAGATTTCAGTTACCATATAAGAAGAGGGTCCAAAACATACCTTTTAAATGGAGTAGACCTGACCTTTCCAATGTGATCCACGCTCCGTCGTAAATCTTATGGAGAAGTATCTGCAAAGAAACACAAGCCAACAAAGACAATAATAATAGATTCTATTCAATATGAAACTATGTATGTGATCAAGGAATCATACAATATGGACAAGTAATGTTCATATGGGAAAGACAAGTATATATTTATTAAATAATTTAGAAGAAAGATACAACCAGATGCCTTGATGTTGTCAAGTTCCTTCAAGCAGTTCCTTGCTTCCCACACAGTTCTACTCCACGGATTCTGAGACTGTAGATATGATAGTCATTCACAATCTATCTTGACAAAGAAAATCTCATAGTCATCATAGGCCCAAACTCTTTTCTAGACTAATATATCTTTAGCTATTCTCAAAAGTTCTTCACAAAGCTCACCAAGCTCCAAAACAACTAATCCCTTTCCCCATGAGAATTGTCCTCATTCTATAAGTTGAAAAGGATAGGTTGAGGAGGTTAGGATGATCCCATGATATCAGGGAGGTGACTAAGATCCAAATCGATCGGAGGCCACCTCACCCTCGAAGCTTCTATTCTAGAAGAATCATGAAGCTTCTATTTTTCCTTCGTAGAGAAAATTGTCGCACCCTTAACACTAAGAAAGGTGTGAAGTCGTCGTAGTATATTTTGGTGCAGCCTGCGAGAATCCTAGATCATCACACCCTTAACACTGAGAAAGATGCTATGATCCCTCTTCATAAGGTTTTTACAAGGGAAAAGATAATTTCCATTTCTCTAGGTAAATTCATCTTCATTCTTCTTTAGGGATTAAGGAAATTGATCCTTCTAAAGAAAAAGGATAGTTTTACATCATTAAAGGTCATAGGGGTGACAAAAATAATGTGTTACACACACTCAATTGTTTGGAGTTTTCCCCTCTCTCTTTATCTTAAAAAATCACATTTATGAGTTTTTTGTTCAGTTGAATGATGTTCTTCTCTTTTGATTGATCGAATTGTTTGCTTGTTCGGGTAATGGCACAAATCTTATCTAGGTGTGGATCTGACCCTTGATTTTTGGGTCTCCTCTATGATTGATGCCCAAGGACTCTTTTCTCTTCTCATCTTAGAATAATTTTTTTTGGAGTGAATGCGTTGAGATTTTGTCATACAATTTATAGTTTTTGATTAGTTTTAGTACCTAATTCTAGTAACTGACTTTGTTATTGCTTCCTTAATTTTGGTTTCTTGATTTGTTGTTCTTAATCTTCCATTTACTCTTTTTGCATTGTCTTTATTTTATTTTATTTTTGTCTTTTTCTTTATTAGATTTTATTTTGACTTAGATTTCCCCAAGGTTTTCGACCAATTCGAGTCCTACTAGTGCCCCAAGGAGGTTTTCACCACTAGCAATTTAAGTGTCTATGTATGATATATTTTTAGATGGGATCCATTGACTAATTTCTTGAAAGGGTTCCCTTGTATCATTTTCAATTGTACTACTCCTAAAGGTGGGATGTCCTCGACCATGTACAAACCTAACCATGTAGTCTATAAATTTCTTGGTTTACCTTTTACTCGACTATCATATAGGAGTACCAGGTCTCCATTATTGTTGTCTTTATTTTTAATGTGTCAATCATGCCATTTTTTTTGTTGAATTTTCTAAATTCCCTGATGTTGTTGTGCCAACATCCTTTCTTCTTCTAATTGGCTAAGTTGGTAGAAGCGGTGTCTTGTATTTAACATGTGATAAAATTCTAAAACACAAGCTATCCAGCTTGAATTTGTGTAGAAATGTAGTAGGATCACTACTTCTTGACCGTAAACTAGCTTAAAGGGTGTTTGGCCATTCGATGTTTTGTATGTAGTCCTATATTCCCATAGTATTGTTGTAACTTTTTCATCCTAATTTTCTCTGTCGAGACCACATTTTTTTGTGAGTCCCTTATATAGTTTTATGTTAAAAAAATCGACGACCCCATTAGCTTGTGGATGATATGTAGTTTTTTTTCTATGGTCGATTAGAAATTTCTTCAAAAATAATTCGATTGTACTATTGATGAAGTGGGTTCCTTGATCACTGAATATCGTTAAGCAATAGCCAAATATGGTTGCTATTTTTCCATAAATAAACTTTGTAGTTTTTTCCTTTGTACAATTCTCGAATGGTTATGCTTCTTCCCACTTTGTTAAGTATTCGATGACTATAATAATGTATTTTTGTCTCGACCTTTTTCTGTTTTTGGGAAAGGACCAACAAAATCATTAGCCCATATTTCAAACGATAAATTGGTGTTTACCGAGTGCAATGGAATTTCGTTCTTCCATAATGGTCAGCATAAAATTTGAAATTTGTCACATTTCTTTACTTTTTCTTGACAATCTTTGTGTAAAGTCAGCCACTAGAGATCATCTTGAAGGATTTTCCTTACTGTTGTGTCATCCTAAAAGTGACCTCCTACTGGGCTTGTGTGTGCTTTGTTAATGATGTCTTCACATTCATGCTCTAATGCACATATTCACAAAATGTGGTTGAGTCCTAGATCTTAAAGATATCCATTCATGAGAGTGAATAGAGTATCTTTCATGGCTAGGATTTTTTGTTTGTCGGATGGGACATCTTCAAGTGCTTTCCCTTCTTCTAGAAAATTTTGAATTTATTCTAATTCTTTGGGAACTAATCCAACCCTGAATAAACTCACATTCAATAAATCATCATATATTCTTGTCATATCTTCCCCTATTTCAAGTTGGGACAGACGATCCAGGCCAACATTCTTCTTTCCCAGTTAGGATACTACCTTAAAGTCGAATTCTTGAAAGACTAGTAGCCATCGATAGATATTCCCTTAATGGACTAGTTTATTGACTAGATATTTCAATGCTTGATGGTCTGTGAAAAATGTAAACGGATTCACTAGAAGATAGTGTCCATTTTTTTGCAGGGAAAAAACATTGCTAAATATTTGCATTCAATCATCGAATAATTTTTTTCTTATTTATTTAGTTTCTGACTGGCATATGCGTTAAAGTGGTTGACCATGTCATCATACAACTGGGATAAGACTGTGACAACAACAACATTTGAGTTGTCTACATGAACATGAAATTTTCTTGACCAGTTCAGAAATTCAAGGATGGGCGCTTATACCAATTTTATTTTTATTATTTCAAAATATTTGTCACATTTTTGGCTCCACTAGAACTCATCTTCTTTATTTAAAATATCATCGATTGTAAACATGATGTCGGAGTAGTGACGAATAAACTTTATGTAATACCTCATGTGTCCTAGGAATATTTTGATATGTTTTTGGTTGAATGTTGGTTTCAAGTCGAGGATGATTTCAATTTTTTCCATGTCGACTTTTATCCCATACTCATATATAATATGGCCCAACAATATGCCTATAGGCATGGAAAATATGCACTTTTTTAATTTTTAAAGATAATTGGATTTTCATGCATCTTTCCAACATCATTCTTAACCATTATATGTGTTCTTTTACTAGGATGTAGATAGTCGAGTCGTCAAGGTACACTAACATTTTTCTATATATATATTCGTGAAATACCTTTACCACTATCCTTGAGAAGACTATTGGGGAATTTTTTAAGGCCAAAAGGAATGAATTTGTATCCAATGATACTAATTCAGAGAAAAAAGTAGTTTTTTCTTGATCTTGTTCAGATATAGGTACTTGATTGTATCCAGAGAAGTCATTGGTGAATGAGTAACATTCATGTCCTACTACCTCATTGATAATATCATAAACAAATTGTGCTTGGAATGGATCAGTCACTGTAAGTTTATTCATTCCTCAGAAGTCAACACAAATTCTTAATTTCTTTGGGTCGTTCTTCTTAGGTTGCAAAAAAATGGGGCTTTCCCATTCTAAATTGTCGATCGGATATATAATTCCAGTAGCAAGCATTGCTTCGATTTGTTTTTGGACAATGGGATTCTATTTGTGTGCTAGCTTTTATGGCCATTTTTTAACAAGAACGGGCTTGGTGTTAGGGATGAGTTCAATTTTCATTTCACCCATCTCTTGTACCAATCTTTTGAGGTATTTGTATTCTCATGCAAATACATATTGATATTCTTTTAGAAGGTCGAATATTTCCATGGTTTGCTTCTCAAACCAATAGTCAACTATTCTATCCATTTTTATTCGATCGTCTATTGAAATGAAAAATTATTTGGTTTTAATTTTTGCATCCATCCATTTGGGAACTTTTGACTCGTCCAATTGGTGTTATCCTTCCACAACGTGATTATAAATTGACCAAAAGTTGGGTTTTTTGATATCATATTTCTCTTCCTTTTCTTCCTTGGTTATGGAGTATATCATTTTTACATGGTTTTGTACTCCTGAATGGGTTTTATTCCATCAAAATATTTGTCTCTAAAAACTTATGTTTTCCATGTCTATTCGATGACCTATGATTTTATTTGAAATTTGCATCAATATTAAGTTGCAAGTCGAACTCGAGCCCGTATCGACTTTAGTTTTTCCTTTTTTCTAATTTTGTTGGGGACTTGGTTGTTCTAAGAAAATTTTGATCTCTCTTGTTGCTTTATTCAATGGTTCTTCTTCATGTCTTAATTCAAATCCTTTAAGGATGTTATTTTTTATTACATTCCATTTGAATGTGTGTCCATGCGCTTCATCAATTTTATACCATTTGTGGGGTATGTCATCCAATGTGTTTGGAAATATGTGAGGCCATACCCTTTCATATTTATATCTTGCTTTCTTCCAGACCTTCTCACATTGTTGGATGTGACTGACTGGGTTGAACCCAGGTTTGAACATCGGGATGTCAATATTGGCTGATAGTCTTTTCCCACCAAATATTTCAATAAAGTAATTGGTGGAAGTGTTCCATGTTTGTATTTGAGGTGCATGTATCTCACCATTGAGTTTCTTGGCATGTAAATGATTCAACTATAATTTACACTCTCCCCTTATCTTCGACTGACTTGGAAACCTCATCGACATGCATCGATAGAGAGTTTATTTAACTTAACCTACATAGGTTTCTTCGTGTGTGAATGTGTCGGAATTAGTATTGTTGTCTACTTGAGATTCCTTTCAGGAATAATAGGTATTTCTTGTACTAAGAAGAATGATTTGGATCATCTTATTGGTATCACTTCTAACCAACACTCTTTTTCTTGTTCTTCATAGTTTTCCATTTTCCAATTGTATAGTTACGTATCCGAGTTTTAGCCTATTTAAATCAGGACCCAAGTGATATTTATCCTTCTCTATTGGGTTCTATGTTATCCTTCATCTCATTAATGACTTGATATAGTTGATGGGATTCTTGTTCTTCATCCCATGTCTTGACCCAAGGTTTTCTTTCCTTTGGCTCTGGTGGGATTATTATTTTTCTACCACTTCCTTTTAACTTAATTATATCTCTTTCAAGAGAGATTGTGTCCCTTATGTTATGGACCCACGATCATCTGACTAATATAGGGTAGGAGGGGATGCCTTTGACCAGGTTGATTACTTCAAAGTTGACTCTTGTTACGATTCCCATTATAGATGTTATTAAACTTTTTAGTGTACCATTTGGCTCAATAAAACTCTGATCTGCTCACTTCAAAAAATTCATTGCAGGTTGCAGAGGTGGCTTCCCAAGTCAAACCCATGTTTCTCTTGGAAGAATATTTACTTGGGACCTGAAGTCGACTATGACTTGTTTGATAAAATTTACATCGATTTCAAGGTCGACTTGAGGGTCAAATTTGTTTGTTTTTTATTCTTGTGATAACTGGTGTAGACTTTTGATTTTTCTTTTCTCTTCTTTATATTCTTTTAAGATTCTTAGTAGGTCAATCAATATATCAATTTATTGTTTCTCTTTCGGTAGTTGTAGAAATTCATCTAGTGCAGTTTCTGAGATATTATCATGTATTCCCTTGTTGGTTTTGTCCTAGTCAACATTTAAAATAATTTCATTGCTTCCCTCATTAGTTTGTCTTCATATTTCAGGTTGGTATATGTAGTTCAAACACCCTTCTGTTGATTTGTTAGTTATGGGAAAATGTCCTCACCATCTCTCAAGCATTTTACTACATAGATGTTATTTGAATTCAAAATGTCTTGTTTTGGTATTGTGCATAAGAGATTTACATTTCTTTTGTTCCTTACTTTTTTTAGTACTATTGGACAATATTTGAGCGAGTGGTCTCCCACTCCACAAATGTTATAGAACTTGATATTAGTTCTTTATTTGATTGAGAAATTTGGACTAATGTGGTCATCCTTCTAACAGTTGAAGCAGTAATATCATCCTCAAACTTGTCCTATGTTGAAGCTTCCTCGTCCTCCTCCTCCATGGGCTTGGTATCCTCTAGGACCTTGACCTTTGTATCTATTTCCACCTTGGTCAAAATTTTGTTCGATTGTCTGTGTGTAATACATTGAGTGAATGTTTGTTCGGTTTTTTTCATTCAGTATACATTCTTGGGTTGAGTGATTATTCTCCTCGCATATGTGACACCAATTTGGAAACACATTTCTCACATTTTGTGGGCAGTCCCTCATAGCATGAAACATTACTCCTTTACATATATCATAGAATGTTTCAATCAAAATTTGGTGGACTACAAGGTCTAGGGCATCGCTGAATTTGCAATAATATTTTTTGTGGCCTTGGATGGAACTGATTTTACACCATAGTTCATTGTGAGAGATTGAAATGTTATTAATTGATTGTTGTAATTTCGCAAGTTTTTCTTCAAGTCATTTTTCAATGATTGATAAAGTCGAAGCATCTTTGTCATCCATTTATATTCGTTGTGCTTTTTTCAATATTTCTTCATGTGTCGATAGATCGTACATACGCATTGATACTCTAATATTTTGAAATAGGCCTATCACATACCATTGTACTAGCAGTTTCTCGTCAATTTCATAGGGAATTTGGATTAAAAGGTCTTTTAACCTTTTATCGTACTCACAGAAAAATCCTCCTGGGTTATGCTTGATTTCTTTCAATTCTTGATCCACTAGGTGATTGATGTCTTGTGTCCTAAAAAATGTGAGGAAATTTTGATTTATTTCTTACTTAAAGGGTTGTTTATTATCTATCTATTTCATAAACTAGGTAATGGAAAGAGCTCGAACTGTGACACCAAATTGTACCATTTGTTTATCTTCATATGTTATGTTGGCGACATCCGAGAATTTTTTGCAAACAAACTAGTGTCATTTGGGATTCTTTGTTAAGCCTTAAATAATGGCTCATTACCCCTTAATTGGGGCATATTACATTAGTAATGTTATTCTATTTATGTCAGCTTTAGTCCATTAGTTGTAATTATACCTCCTAGTCTCCTATATATACCAAGGAAACATTTTCATTTGGAATCATCTTGTAATTGTACATTTATGTGGGCATATGGAGGTTTCCTCCTCAAAGAGGCTTATTATATGAATTTCTCTCTTTTTCAAGGCATTGAGTACTTATTATGAGGTTTTTCTATGCTATATTGATATTTGTTTCTTAACATATGGTATCAGAGCTAAAGGTCTTGGGGTTTTGTTGCTACATCTGAGACACCTTGGAATTTTCACTATAACTATTTTTCTACAACATCTCAAAAGGAACGGCTTGGAGGATATTTAGTAGACAGATCAGATTACGTTGGGTTAAAATTTCAGCTCCTAAGGCCTTATACTTTCAGAGATATAGCCTGTACAAGATAGGGTTCTGGAATCATCCTAAACTGAGTCATTACAAAATTTTTACTATAAACATTTTTTTGTAACATTTCAGACCCTGAAATCTGAAGGCTATTCAAATAAATTAGTAAGGCATATGTTGTAAATTTTTTATCTCCTGGGTCATCCTACATTTTTAGATACACCCTGTGGAAGATAGGGTATCTGACTAGTCCTATTGACTAGTCTCAAGAAAGGGTTCTAGGTAAAACTATCATAACTTCTTCCTAGAGTATCCAAATTGAGTGAGACAAGTTGCATTGGATATTGGACAGTCTATAGTATTTCTTGTACGAGTTTCAGAATTTTATATCAATTATTTTGTGTGGGGCACGCTATACAAGTGAGATCTTCTAGAAAGACCGAAAATCAGCAAGTTGCGGGGAATTTACTGTAAATTCCACTTGGAACATCCAATTTTGATCAGCTCTGTGGCATTGCAGAGAAGAAATATCAGAGAGATACAAAAAAGAAAGTTTCGTACCCAGAAGGGTTGAAAAATTGGAGATACAACAGAAGAAAGATTGTCTAGCAGAACCACCTCAAAATCAAGGTTCAAAAGTGATACTTGGCCAACATGCCACCCAAAAAGGGAACTTATATGAAAAATAAGCCTCTAGAAAGTCCTACTTGGACTCTTGATGAAGTTGAAGAAATGTGCAGGGACATAAATGAATTACAAAATAAGACAATGACAAAAGATGAACTACAAGGGATGATGGATTCAACTGAAGCTAAATTGAAGGCAATAATGGATACTAAGATGGATGGTTTAAAAAGGGAGATCATGGAATGAATGAAAAATTTCCTAATAGAGAGGATAGGACACCTAAAACTGAAAATGTGTCCCATGAAATTCATGACGAGGACACAAGGAAGATGAATCAAGAATGGAGAAACTCCAACTTTGGGTTGAAGACCAGCCACGTTCCTAAGATCGATATGAGGAAGTTTTATGGCAAGGACCCAATCACATGGATACTTCATATGGAGCAATTCTTTGATATACATAATGTGCCACATACACAAAAGGTACGAATTGCTTCTTTATATTTAGAACCTAATCAATTTGTATGGTATCGATGGCTTTGTTCTCGAAAATCACTCATCACTTGGACAATTTTCACAGAAGAAATGATAGAACACTATGAGGATACAAAGAGCAATACCTTCTTTAGCCAATTGATAAATCTCAAGCAAAAGGGTTCAGTTACAGAGCACATTAAGAACTTCCAAAGATTGAATATAAAGGTAACAGATATTCCAGATGAGCACTTGATTGATGTATTCATAGTAACTTTAAAGGATAACATTCAACATGAGGTTCGCCTTTGGGAACCCAAATCATTGGAGAATGCATTTAGGGTGGCAAGAAATGTTGAAAGTAAAAATATGGCTATGGCTACTAGAAGGACCAATCCTAACAGCTATAGAGAGAATAATGCTCCTTCTTCTAAAACACCTCAACCTACAATTGGAGGAAAGAAAAGAAAAAGGTTTATGCTTTAATTGTGACAGAAAGTACAGTAAGGGACATAAGTGTGGTGAGAAGAAATTATTCTACATAGATTGTGAAGAGGAAGAAGAAGAAGAACAAGAACCATCTCAAGATGAAAACATAGAAGCAATTTCATCTAAAGAGTTGACTCCCAGGATATCATGTAATGCATTGGCTATAATTAACACTCCTCAAACCCTCAAGATCGAAGGATATATCAAAAAGAAAAAGGTAATAGTCCTAATTGATTCTGGCAGTTCTCATAATTGCATTCACTATAAATTAGCCAAAGATCTCAATTGCTTTGTATATCCAGCACCAGAGTTTCAAGTAATGATTGCAGATGGAGGAACTATAAATTGCTTAGGAAAATGCAATAAGATCAATCTTACTATAGGGGAATATGTAATGAATAGTCCAATTATTTATATACCCATGGGTGGTGCTGATGTTGTACTAGGAATCCAATGGTTACAATCATTAGGAACGATGGCCTTTAATTTTCAAGAACTTTTCATGAAATTTTCATTGGAAGGAAAAGAAATTGAGTTCAGAGGTATCACAGGGAAACCTGGTAAGGTGATAAGCTCTAATGGCATGAAAAAATTATTAAAAAAGGGGCATCAAGGTTGTTAGTGCTCTGTGATTTTCCCAAGGCTGCGGGGGCAGTCACAGAGGAAACCTTGAACCACTTGGAGTCTTGGATCTATCCCTCCAAGACTCAGAGAGGGATCTCTCTTTCTGAATTAACTTGGTATGGAATAAGACAGATGTTAGGCTAGCTATGAAAGTATGGGGTTTTTTATTTTTAAATGGTCAGTTTGGGACAACAAGGAGGGCCATTGGGAAAATGGGGTCTATGCTTAAATATCTGATTCGCTCTCAGATCTTAGACAAAGATTTTACACAGGGCAAGGTAGTGGAAGTCTTGGATCGAATTAAGTTTTGATGGTGTCGATTTGAGGAAGAAATAGGGGAGGAAAAATCCAAGCAAAGGAGAAGCTAATAATTCCTTAACTGAGCTTTTTAGAAGAGTAACATAAAGATTATCAAAAGAAAAGATGCAGAGTATTTGCCAATAAATTATGCTCTGTTGTTATCTTCTGACAATAAAAAATTGAAAACAAGCGCAATGATAACAGGAAAACACTTAACAGATAAGGGAAACGCCACCAACACCTCCGAACAGGAATCTTGTAAACAACATGTCTATTACTGATCAGTCATCTAAAGATTATAGAAAATGTTTTCTAGCCAAACACAGCCCACTGTCCAGCAAAGAAAATTAAAAAATTCCGGTCGAACCCCCTCACACAGGTCGAACCAAAGGGAAACTTTACACAGGTCTAACCCTCTCCTACTTAGCCCGAACCCTCCTTTTGTCTTTTTCCTCTGTATATAAACAAAAATTTCTATCTGTTTTGCCAAGACTCACGCTCTACCTCTATTTTCTGAAAATAAAAAATACTTACAAAGATAGACACCTGTCGCAGATGGTCTCCCATTACCAAGTCTTTGTTTAAATAATATACATATTTTTCTATTTTTTTGGAAAGAAAATCAAATCAAATCGTATAAAAATCGACTGAGACAGAGTGGTTGGAATAGGTGTCTCGAATTGCTGAGTTTGATGGTCAATCTTGCTTGAAATCTGGAATTTATTTGACTCATGCTGCCTTGAAAACAAGAACTGATTATCATCTGTTGAAACTACTTGCTGGAAATGTGGGATTAAATTAAGTCTTCCACACATCGATCTTATGCCACCTCGGGTGTTGGAGTTAAATCCCTTCACAATTCCGTTTGTTCCTAAATGTCCCTCGATCTGCTGATTCTGCTCATTTAAATGCCTTTGCCATCTCTGTCGATGCGTAGATCACTGCATCATACCCCTGTAAGTGCTCAACCATCTCATCTTTTATTCACTAAACTTTTGCCTTTAATCATGGATCTTATTCTCTTTGTCGATTTTTTCATTGCCAGGTGTCTTAGTTCCTCATAAATCTGAAGGAGATAGGAAGCGTTGTTACGCACCTTTGAAGCGTAGGCCCTCCAGTCTGTGCTGCTAATTTGACAGGAACAACCTCGGAGGAAATGTAACCACGTCTTGAGGGCAATTAAATTTTCATTGACTAGAGGATTACGCCACAACTAAACATCCGCCAGGGAAAGACAGATGTACATTCGAATGAAATCAGTTTGCTTGTCCTTCATATTGAATGAAGTTAACAGATCCATGATTTGTTTCACATCAGTGAACTCCTTCTTACCCATACAGCCAACAACAAGTGAAGGGAAACCTTCTTTTGTAATTATTTGATACGGACATCTAGACCAGATAGAGACTCAACCATTTTCAAGCAATTGGAGTTCATCTCAAGAAGGCTACAAGAAAGAGAGAAAGCAATTATGTCTGAGCTGGCAAGCCATTCTTCATCTGTGAAGGCCTGCATTATGAAATTGTTCTCCATTTCTTTCTTGAGATTCTTGAAACCTGAGTTTTCCTCTCTTATAATCCCATGGAAATTGAAACCATCTTTGTTGATCCTTTCATCAAATGTCAGATCTTCATGGACCAAAATAGGATCACATTACATAGCAACAAGCAAGCAAAAAGCAACTGAAAGGATGTAACCTACATTTCAAATGGATTTGCACGACAATAAAATGAATTACAATTGAGTATTTCATGTACCCAATTTTAAATGTAGAATAACATCACTGTGCTTGGGCTTTGCAATCCCTTCTCACCATATAATCGGTGGCTTACTCAAAGTCACTATCTGATACAACTAGAAGCGGACTTGAAGGAGATGCAGAATTTAAGTTATCTCTCGTTGGTGTTTTTGGGCATCCAGAAGATTTGGCATTCTCATTGTCAGAAGCAATTTTTTGACGCGTTTTGTAAACTTTACCAACGGACGAAGATGCATCTCTTCCTCTCTTCTTGGGACTCTTTCCTTTGATTTTTCCATTAGATGCATTATGTAGATTTAAGGGTGATGATTCCGTGGATACAACATTTGTGTTGTAAGTTTCCTTTGAAGATGATGGACCTGACACTTTTCGATTAGCAACCCTAATCTCTTGGCGTTGTAATGTTTTTAAGAGTGCTTCAAGCTCTTTCAAATCACCATCCTGATCAGCTTGTTATGAAGCTCATTGATGGAATTTTCTTGATCTGTGTTCAAAGGCCTTTCATTCACATGTGCCTGGAGCTTTGTATCAACAACTTCTTCAACCTCAAGACTCTTCTCTTGTTCATTATTTGTAGTAGATTCTAATGTGTTGGCAGGTACAACCTTGGGCTTCTCAGGACCTTCTGCTTGTTGCATATTTACACACTTTTCATATACAGCTTCATTAATATTAATGCCCTCACTCTGATCTTGATCATCTTCGTCACCACCATCACTCCCAGACCCATCCTCAACTCTACCTTTAAGAGATCTTATTACATCCTCCATTTTCCTATTCACCTAAGGTTTTACAAGAAAATCTGTAATGTCTCCCTGGCAAGATGGGCACCTCTTGACAATATTTTGGGCTCTTAATGAACGCCCACCAACACCACTATGCTCTCGCACATCTTTTTGCCCAGCAAAAATGCCTTCTATGCATGGCTTACAAAAATTATGTCCACACGGAGTAGAAAGTGGAAGAGTCAACACTTTCTTACAAAGACTGCAACTAAACTCTCTAAGCAACTTTTCTTTTAATGTTAAAAACTTATTACGACGAGTTCCATCCCTGCTTTTCTTTCCATCTTCAGAATATACTTTTTTACTTGGAGGAGGGTCTCTTGTCCACCCCCATTTTTCATCCTTCCAATCCCATGTCGGTTCATGTTTTCTCGTTGTAATATCAGTTGCATCCTTCATCTCATCGATTTTTGTTAAGGGGTGTGGCCGGTTCCCACATTCATCACTTGTCCAAGGAGCCTAAGAGATCAGTGATGGAGGTTGTTTATTTTATGACATTCTAGAGAAATGCAGATCCGAGTGCTGGACAAGGTGTCGAACGAAATGCTGAAACATAATCTTTCTTGAAACACTTTCATTGATGAAGGATTTTGCCAATATAGATCCGGGAACACAACATGCAGCCATCATTTGTTCTATGACATCAATGGAGAAAACATCTTTGGAGAGGTGCTGATAACCCTTTGTCAACTTCGCATTTTCAATATGGGCCAAGAGCAATCTTCTTTATGCATGAAATGGATATTAGTCAGAATATTGATTCCCCTATTATATAGGGTTCTAACATACGCTCCACCTGGGGAAGATAGCTCCGAAGGAGATGTCTAGAACCACTGAACTCTGGGAACTGAAACCAAAACTCTCTGCAAACTGAAGTCTGGATCACACTTGAACTGAAAATCTGAAAAGCAATCTGAAACTGAAACTAGAAAAATTCTCAGAGTACTGAACTTATTTGCACCCATCTACCTACCCTAATCTACCTCATAATTTTGTTGAATCAGGTAATACAGAAATGCCAATGGAGCCAGTCAAGTAGCTGCAAAGACAAATGGACCACTCGATTGCTTGTCAGTGAAATCCTAAGTATACCTTGATCAAGTGTCCTCATAATATGAAATGGAAGCTATTGAGATTTTTGGTCCTTATAGAGAAAACATGTTTGAAAACTCATTCTAACATGAGCCTCCATGTAATCTTCTATAGGATCAATTAAAGCATGATGCATGATATTCGTTCCTAGATCTTCTATGACTAGTAGATCAGTTTCATCCTCAAAATCAAACCATGCATATACAACTTCAGCCTTATACTTGAAAATATAATCATCATCAATCTGCAAATCAACAAGTAGTACGATTTCCTCTTGCTTTTCAGAAGGAAGATTTTCCAAGAATTCTTTGAGATCTAGGAAATTGTAGGACTGAATTTGAGAATAAAAAAGTTCAATATCATTTTCGAACTTTTCAACAACTAGCTCAAGAAAACAAATTTTACTTTTAGGAGAAAATTTGCTCGATTCCAAAATACGAAACACAGTTGTTAAAAAGTCTTCGTCAAGGTGAAATTCTGCTAACTTACCCCTGAATTCTTCTATGGCTTCACAAGATATAAGATTTCCCACATACCCTGTCATCTTGAAACATCATCAAGGCTTTGAAATCTTGATTCTTTAGCAGTAGAGTCCCTTGTGAACTTTGAAGCTTGGGATCTTGAACAATGGAGTCGCCAAGTGAATGGTACAGCCTTCCTGTGTTTGGCTTCTGTTCACCATCAGAAGTCAAATCTGAACTTGAAGTGCACCTCTGGAGATGTCCCCATTCAAGTCGCCAAAATGTTAGTGCTCTGTGATTTTCTCAAGGCTGCGGGGGCAGTCACAGAGGCAACCTCGAACCACTTGGAGTCTTGGATCTAGACCTCCAAGACTCAGAGAGGGATCTCTCTTTCTGAATTAACTTGGTATGGAATAAGACAGATGTTAGGCTAGCTATGAAAGTATGGGGTTTTTTATTTTTAAATGGTTAGTTTGGGATAGCAAGGAGGGCCATTGGGCAAATGGGGTCTGCACTTAAATATCTGATTCTCTCTCAGATCTTAGACAAATATTTTACACAGGGAAAGGTAGTGGAAGTGTTGGATCGAATTAAGTTTTGATGGTGTCAATTTGAGGAAGAAATAGGGGAGGAAAAAGCCAAGCAAAGGAGCAGCTAAGAATTCCTTAACTGAGATTTTTAGAAGAGTAACATAAAGATTATCAAAAGAAAAGATGCAGAGTATTTGCCAATAAATTCTACTTTGTTGCTATCTTCTGACAATAAGAAATCGAAAACAAGTGTAATGATAACAGGAAAACACTTAACAGATAAGGGAAACGCCACCAACACCTCCGCACAGGAATCTTGTAAACAACAAGTGTATTACTGATCAGTCATCTAAATATTACAGAAAATGTTTTCTAGCCAAACACAGCCCACTGTCCAACAAATAAAATTAAAAACTTCCGGTCAAACCCCCTCACACAGGTCGAACCAAAGGGAAAATTTACACAGGTCTAACCCTCTCCTACTTAGCTCGAACCCTCCTTTTGTCTTTTTCCTCTGTATATAAACAAAAATTGCTATCCGTTTTTCCAACACTCACGCTCTACCTCTGTTTTCTGAAAATACAAAACAGTTACAAAGATAGACACCTGTCGCAGATGGTCTCCCATTACCAAGTGTTTGTTTAAATAATATACATATTTTTCTAGTTTTTTGGAAAGAAATCAAAGAAAATCGTATAAAAATCGACTGAGACAGAGTGGTTGGAATATGTGTCTCGAATTGCTGAGTTTGCTGGTCAATCTTGCTTGAAATCTGGAATTTATTTGACTCATGCTGCCTTGAAAACATGAACTGATTATCATCTATTGAAACTGCTTGCTGGAAATGTGGGATTAAATAAAGTCTTCCACACATCAATCTTATGCCACCTCAGGTGTTGGAGTTAAATCCCTTCACAATTCCGTTTGTTCCTAAATGTCCCTCGATCTACTGATTCTGCTCATTTAAATGCCTTTGCCATCTCTGTCAATGCGTAGAGAACTGCATCATACCCATGTAAATGCTCAACCGTCTCATCTTTTATTCACTAAAATTTTGCCTTTAATTAGGGATCTCATTCTCTTTTCCGATTTTTTCATTGCCAGGTGTCTTAGTTCCTCGTAAATCTGAAGGAGATAGGAAGCCTTGTTACGCACCTTTGAAGCGTAGGCCCTCCAGTTTGTGCTGCTAATTTGACAGGAACAACCTCGGAGGAAATGTAACCACGTCTCGAGGGCAATTGAATTTTCATTGACTAGAGGATTACACCACAACTAAACATCTGCCAGGGCAATATAGATGTACATTCGAATGAAATCAGTTTGCTTGTCCTTCATATTGAATGAAGTTAACAGATCCATGATTTGTTTCACATCGGTGAACTCCTTCTTACCCATACAGCTCAACAACAAGTGAAGGGCAACCTTCTTTTGTAATTATTTGATACGAACATCTAGACCAGATAGAGACTCAACCAGTTTCAAGCAATTGGAGTTCATCTCAAGAAGGCTGCAAGAAAGAGAGAAAGCAATTATGTCTCAGCTGGCAAGCCATTCTTCATTTCTGAAGGCTTGCGTTATGAAATTGTGCTCCATTTCTTTCTTGAGATTCTTGAAACCTGAGTTTTCCTCTCTTATAATCCCATGGAAATTGAAACCATCTTTGTTCATCCTTTCATCAGATGTCAGATCTTCATGGACCAAAATAGGATCACATTACATAGCAACAAGCAAGCAATAAGCAACTGAAAGGACGTAACCTACATTTCAAATGGATTTGCACGACAATAAAATGAATTACAATTGAGTATTTCATGTACCCAATTTTAAATGTAGAATAACATCACTGTGCTTGGGCTTTGCAATCCCTTCTCACCATATAATTGGTGGCTTACTCAAAGTCACTATCTGATACAACTAGAAGCGGACTTGAAGGAGATGTAGAATTTAAGTTATCTCTCGTTGGTGTTTTCGGGGATCCAGAAGATTTGGCATTCTCATTGTCAGAAGCAGTTTTTCGACGCGTTTTGTAAACTTTACCAACGGACGAAGATGCATCTCTTCCTCTCTTCTTGGGACTCTTTCCTTTGATTTTTCCATTAGATGCATTTTGTAGCTTTAAGGGTGATGATTCCATGGATACAACATTTGTGTTGTAAGTTGCCTTTGAAGATGATGGACCTGACACTTTTCGATTAGCAGCACTAATCTCTTGGCATTGTAATGTTTTTAAGAGTGCTTCAAGCTCTTTCAAATCACCATCCTGATCAGCTTGTTATGAATCTCATTGATGGACTTTTCTTGATCTGCGTTCAAAGGCCTTTCATGCACATGTGCCTGGAGATTTGTATCAATAGCTTCTTCAACCTCAAGACTCTTCTCTTGTTCATTATTTGTAGTAGATTCTAATGTGTTGGCAGGTACAACCTTGGGCTTCTCATGACCTTCTTCTTGCTACATATTTACACACTTTTCATCTACAGCTTCATCAATCTTAATTCCCTCACTCTGATCTTGATCCTCTTCGTCACCACCATCACTCCCAGACCCATCCTCAACTCTACCTTTAAGAGATCTTATTACATCCTCTATTTGCCTATTCACCTGAGGTTTTACAAGAAAATCTATAATGTCTCCCTGGAAATATGGGCACCTCTTGACAATCTTTTGGGATCTTAATGAAAGCCCACCAACACCACTACGCTCTCGCACATCTTGTTGCCCAACAAAAATGCCTTCTATGCATGGCTTACAAAAATTATGTCCACACAGAGTAGAAAGTGGAAGAGTCAACACTTTCTTACAAAGACTACAACTAAACTCTCTAAGCAACTTTTATTTTATTGTTAAAAACTTATTACGACGAGTTCCATCCCTTATTTTCTTTCCATCTTCAGAATATACTTTTTTACTTGGAGGAGGGTCTCTTGTCCACCCCCATTTTTCATCCTTCCAATCCCATGCCGGTTCATGTTTTCTCATTGTAATATCTGTTGCATCCTTCAGCTCATCGATTTTTGGTAAGGGGTGTGGTCGGTCCCCACATTCATCACTTGTCCAAGGAGCCTAAGAGATCAGTGATGGAGGTTGTTTATTTTACGACATTCTGGAGAAATGTAGATCCGAGTGCTGGACAAGGAGCCGAACGAAATGCTGAAACATAATCTTTCTTGAAACACTTTCATTGATGAAGGATTTTGCCAATATAGATCCAGGAACACGACATGCAGCCATCATTTGTTCTATGACATCAATGGAGAAAACATCTTTCGAGAGGTGTTGATAACCCTTTGTCAACTTCACATTTTCAATATGGGCCAAGAGAAATCTTCTTTATGCCTGAAACGGATATTAGTCAGAATATTGATTCCCCTATTATATAGGGTTCTAACATAGGCTCCACCTGGGGAAGATAACTCTGAAGGAGATGTCTAGAACCACTGAACTCTGGGAACTGAAACCAGAACTCTCTGCAAACTGAAGTCTGGATCACACTTGAACTGAAAATCTGAAAAGCAATCTGAAACTGAAACTAGAAAAATGCTCAGAGTATTGACCTTATTTGCACCCATCTACCTACCCTAATCTACCTCATAATTTTGTTGAATCAGGTAATACAGAAATGCCAATGGAGCCAGTCAAGTAGCTGCAAAGACAAATGGACCACTCGATTGCTTGTCAGTGAAATCCTAAGTATACCTTGATCAAGTGTCCTCATAATATGAAATGGAAGCTATTGAGATTTTTGGTCCTTATAGAGAAAACATGTTTGAAAACTCATTCTAACATGAGCCTCCATGTAATCTTCTATAGGATCAATTAAAGCATGATGCATGATATTCGTTCCTAGATCTTCTATGACTAGTAGATCAGTTTCATCCTCAAAATCAAACCATGCATATACAACTTCAGCCTTATACTTGAAAATATAATCATCATCAATCTGCAAATCAACAAGTAGTACGATTTCCTCTTGCTTTTCAGAAGGAAGATTTTCCAAGAATTCTTTGAGATCTAGGAAATTGTAGGACTGAATTTGAGAATAAAAAAGTTCAATATCATTTTCGAACTTTTCAACAACTAGCTCAAGAAAACAAATTTTACTTTTAGGAGAAAATTTGCTCGATTCCAAAATACGAAACACAGTTGTTAAAAAGTCTTCGTCAAGGTGAAATTCTGCTAACTTACCCCTGAATTCTTCTATGGCTTCACAAGATATAAGATTTCCCACATACCCTGTCATCTTGAAACATCATCAAGGCTTTGAAATCTTGATTCTTTAGCAGTAGAGTCCCTTGTGAACTTTGAAGCTTGGGATCTTGAACAATGGAGTCGCCAAGTGAATGGTACAGCCTTCCTGTGTTTGGCTTCTGTTCACCATCAGAAGTCAAATCTGAACTTGAAGTGCACCTCTGGAGATGTCCCCATTCAAGTCGCCAAAATGTTAGTGCTCTGTGATTTTCTCAAGGCTGCGGGGGCAGTCACAGAGGCAACCTCGAACCACTTGGAGTCTTGGATCTAGACCTCCAAGACTCAGAGAGGGATCTCTCTTTCTGAATTAACTTGGTATGGAATAAGACAGATGTTAGGCTAGCTATGAAAGTATGGGGTTTTTTATTTTTAAATGGTTAGTTTGGGATAGCAAGGAGGGCCATTGGGCAAATGGGGTCTGCACTTAAATATCTGATTCTCTCTCAGATCTTAGACAAATATTTTACACAGGGAAAGGTAGTGGAAGTGTTGGATCGAATTAAGTTTTGATGGTGTCAATTTGAGGAAGAAATAGGGGAGGAAAAAGCCAAGCAAAGGAGCAGCTAAGAATTCCTTAACTGATATTTTTAGAAGAGTAACATAAAGATTATCAAAAGAAAAGATGCAGAGTATTTGCCAATAAATTCTACTCTGTTGCTATCTTCTGACAATAAGAAATCGAAAACAAGTGCAATTATAACAGGAAAACACTTAACAGATAAGGGAAATGCCACCAACACCTCCACACAGGAATCCTATAAATAGCATGTCTATTACTGATCAGTCATCTAAAGATTACAGAAAATGTTTTTTGGCCAAACACATCCCACTGTCCAGCAAAGAAAATTAGAAACTTCCGGTCAAACCCCCTCACACAGGTCGAACCAAAGGGAAGCTTTACACAGGTCTAACCCTCTTCTACTTAACCCGAACCCTCCTTTTTTCTTTTTCCTCTGTATATAAACAAAAATTTCTATCTGTTTTACCAAGACTCGCGCTCTACCTCTGTTTTATGAAAATAGAAAACAGTTACAAAGATAGACACCTGTCGCAGATGGTCTCCCATTACCAAGTCTTTGTTTAAATAATATACATATTTTTCTAGTATTTTGGAAAGAAAATCAAATCAAATCGTATAAAAATCGACTGAGATGGAGTGGTTGGAGTAGGTGTCTCGAATTGTTGAGTTTGTTGGTCAATCTTGCTTGAAATCTGGAATTTATTTGACTCATGTTGCCTTGAAAATAGGAACTGATTATCATCTGTTGAAACTGCTTGCTGGAAATGTGGGATTAAATTAAGTCTTGCACACATCGATCTTATGCCACCTTGGGTGTTGGAGTTAAATCCCTTCACAATTTTGTTTGTTCCTAAATGTCCCTCGATCTACTGATTCTTCTCATTTAAATGCCTCTGCCATCTCTGTCGACGCGTAGAGAACTGCATCATACCCCTATAAATGCTCAACCCTCTCATCTTTTATTCACTAAACTTTTTCCTTTAATCAGGGATCTGATTCTCTTTGTCGATTTTTTCATTGCTAGGTGTCTTAGTTCCTCGTAAATATGAAGGAGATAGGAACCCTTGTTATGCACCTTTGAAGCGTAGGCCCTCCATTCTGTGCTGCTAATTTGACAGGAACAACCTCGGAGGAAATGTAACCACGTCTCGAGGGAAATTGAATTTTCATTGACTAGAGGATTACACCACAACTAAACATCTGCCAGGGCAAGACAGATGTACATTCGAATAAAATCAGTTTTCTTGTCCTTCATATTGAATGAAGTTAATAGATCCATGATTTGTTTCACATCGGTGAACACCTTCTTACCCATACAGCTCAGCAACAAGTGAAGGACAACCTTCTTTTGTAATTCTTTGATACGGACATCTATACCAGATAGAGACTCAACCAGTTTCAAGCAATTGGAGTTCGTCTCAAGAAGGCTACAAGAAAGAGAGAAATAAATTATGTCTGAGATGGCAATCCATTCTTCATCTGTGAAGGCCTGGGTTATGAAATTGTGCTCCATTTCTTTCTTGAGATTCTTGAAACCTGAGTTTTCCTCTCTTATAATCCCATGGAAATTGAAACCATCTTTGTTGATCCTTTCATCAGATGTCAAATCTTCATGGACCAAAATAGGATCACATTACATAGCAACAAGCAAACAACAAGCAACTGAAAGGACGTAACCTACATTTCAAATGGATTTGCATGACAATAAAATGAATTACAATTGAGTATTTCATGTACCCAATTTTAAATGTAGAATAACATCACTGTGCTTGGGCTTTGCAATCCCTTCTCACCATATAATCGGTGGCTTAATCAAAGTCACTATATGATACAACTAGAAGTGGACTTGAAGGAGATGCATAATTTAAGTTATCTCTCGTTGGTGTTTTCGGGCATCTAGAAGATTTGGCATTCTCATTTTCAGAAGCAGTTTTTCGACGCATTTTGTAAACTTTACCAACGGACGAAGATGCATCTCTTCCTCTCTTCTTGGGACTCTTTCCTTTGATTTTGCCATTAGATGAATTCTGTAGCTTTAAGGGTGATGATTCCGTGGATACAACATTTGTGTTGTAAGTTGCCTTTGAAGATGATGGACCTGACACTTTTCGATTAGCATCCCTGACCCCAGGTCTTTTACAACCATTATCCATCCCAAGTTAGCGCTGGGAGGAGGTTTCCATGGATTTCATCACAAGGTTACCGAAGTATGAAGGAAATAGTGTCATCATGGTGATTGTTGATAGATTGACCAAGTATGCACACTTTTGTGCACTCTCTCATCCCTTCAAAGCTAGTATAGTTGCCACTGCATTCATGGAGACAGTTCAAAAGCTACATGGCAGCCCAAAGATTATTGTAAGTGACAGAGATCCCATATTCACTGGACATTTTTGGAAATAATTATTTTCTTGTTTGGGTACTCAATTGGCTCATAGCTCATCCTATCATCCTCAATCTGATGGAAAAACCAAGATAGTGAACAAATATCTAGAAGGCTACCTTCGTTTCTTTGTCTCTGATAAACAAACACAATGGTTCAAATGGTTACCCTTAGCAAAATGGTGGTATAACACTTACTTTCATACTGCAACAAAAATGACACCATTTATGGCACTCTATGGATACCACCCTCCTTCCATCACTTCTTCTCTAAAATAAAAATCTAAGGTTCAAGCAGTGGAAGATCACATCGAGTATCAACAACAAGTTCTCCAAATATTAAAGGACAACCTAACCGTGTCACAAAATCACATGAAACAACATGCAGATCAACATCATAGTGAAAGAAGTTTTGAAGTAGGAGATTGGGTTTTTTTAATACTACAACCATACAAACAAATGTCCCTCAAGAAAGCCAAGAAGGATAATAAATTATCACCAAAGTACTATGGCCCTTATAAGGTGTTGCAAAAGATTGGTACTATGGCATACAAATTGGATTTACCTGCATCTTCACGAGTACACCCAGTTTTCCATGTTTCATGCTTAAAGAAGGTTATAGGTGACAAGATCCCAGTTCAAACTATATTTCCAGAACTTGACAAGGAAGGAAAAATCATATTGAAGCCTGAAGCCATCACTTACACAAGAATTTGCCAACTGAGGAATAGATCCATTTTAGAGTATCTCATTAAATGGAGGAAAATACCAGTTGAAGATTCCACTTGGGAAGATGAGTCTTTTATACAGAAGCATCTAGAGTTACTCAAGCATTGCATACACCACTTGTCTCATGGGGAGGGGCATGTTAATCCCTAAATAATGGCTCATTACCCCTTAATTGGGTCATATTACATTAGTAATGTTATTTTATTTATGTCAGCTTTAGTCCATTAGTTGTAATTATACCTCCTAGTCTCCTATATATACCAAGGAGACATTTTCATTTGGAATCATCTTGTAATTGTACATTTATGTGGGCATAAGGAGGTTCCATCGAGATAGGTTTATTATCTATGTAGTTCATAAACTAGGTAATGGATAGAGCTTGAAGCACAGCACCAAATTGTGCCATTTCTTTATCTTCATATGTTATGTTGGTGACATCCGAGAAGTTTTTTCAAACAAACTAGTGTCGTTTGGGATCCTTGTCTCTATCGTAGATTGGGATGTGGTTGAGCCTCATTGTCACTTTCTTATATTTTTTCTAGTTGGGACTATTGTGATGATTTGTGTCAAAGTTGACTGGGAAGTAGAACTATTTTCTAGAGTTGAAGTCAGAATATTGAACTTGACCAGTATGATATGTTGTTGGTCCTCAAGAGATATATATTCAATTGCTAATTTTTCTTTGCTTGAAATTGGGACATATGTTTGACAAGGTTTGTATATATATTCAATGAATTGTCCTTTATAGGGTCACATTTATTCATTATCATTGTCTGTTGAATTTGAATCTTCCAATAATAAATTTAGTAGGGGAGAAAAGTTCGTGTGGTCTCTTACATGAAGTACTATATCTTTCGATCAATTTTATTTTTCTTCAATGAGCACCATGTCTCTTATCTGAACAACATTTTCAGGCTGACACATACCCTTGGTGATTATGTATCCACATGAAGTCTTTGTTGGAGGAAGTCTACAATATGCAGGCTAGAACTTCTTGCATGAGAAAGTTGAACCACAGGTCCCAAATCGTCGATCTACGTATCACCTTGGTCATCTTCTTGTTCGGTTCCACTAACTGTCATGCTCAATCACACGATTCTTCTCCTCTTATGAACTATCAGGGCACTCTTAAGTGTTTCTCTAGAGATATGTCGTTCCTCGTTAGGATTTCTATGAGATTTTAGGATATTACTATCGTTTTGAAACTCTTCTCACCTCTTTTGTCTCTTGTCCCACTCTAGTTTTTGTATGTTCATTGAAGGTTTGTGGGTCTTCATTCGATGCTCATACTTCACACTTGAATCAATTATCTTCCTATCGTCTTATAACATTTTAGAGTTGGGTGTGCTTCAAATTTGACTTTGACTTTGTACCATGTGTTGGCAGCCATGTTAATCTCTATTTTATAAGCTGCCTACACAAGGTTTTTAATTTCTCATTATACGTCGCTTTCTTTGTACCTACTTTTCGATTTCGTTTTCACGACTGTAAGCGTGAAAACCCACAGTTGGAATTCATGTTTGATTACATCAAAGGGTTAATGTTCATTTGGTTTATCATGAACTTGATTGTTTACATGGTTATAGCTCCTTGGCCTTAAACACACCATTGGTTACATATGTATCAAAACACCACCCATTTAGCATTTGACTATTGTTAATACGATTTTGATTTATAAAATCTTTGATGCAATGGTTTATTCGACATATTGATTTTTTTTGGTCAAATCGTGGATATGCAATTGTTCATTTGACATTTTGATCAAATTTTTGGATATGCATATAATGGTTTTTTAACTGTTATGATTTGTATGTACAATTACACCAAGGTGTCTTTCCAAGTACAGCCTGATATGATGTTCTTGCATGGCCTCGATCTACACCACTGTCCTCGCACGCATAGCATTAACGCTCCTTCTTAGCATTTCGAGCTTCATTTGCATTGTGTTGGGGAAGCTCGGGGCAAATGGCTCTGTTTCTATTCTGTCAAACCCTATCGCCCAATACCCTGTCGATTTTGTGTTGTTAGCCATGGCTCCCATAGTGAGAATTGAACCCAACTGTGTCTAGACTTTGTTATTGTTTGATAATGCCCGAGAAGACTTAGAGAGGAATGGTTGGCGGTTCTTTGTTGAGAAGTTCGACGGTTTTAATTTGGCAGTTGCTCAACAATTCGTGCTAATGTTCGATGGTTGCAGAGCTAAAATTGGAGATGTCCAGCTTGAGTTAAACGAGGATTTCATTAGCTCAGCCACTGGTCTTCCAGCCGTGGGACAAAAATGGTTTAAAAACTCAAAGGTTGAGGAGGTTCCCTGGTCACTGTTGCTTACCTCAAGGAAGATTACCAGCTGCGACAAAGGTATGCCCGTTACATCTCTAAAACCTAGATGGCATGATCTGTCAGCTGTTGTCAAGCAGTTCGTTACCTGTGAGGGTAGATATGGTTTGGTTTTTTTATATCACTTACGGTTGCTCATGAGTTTTATCAATTTTCACTTAAACATGCCCTATTTTCTCCTTCGAAGTTTATACAAAATGGAAAAGCGTTTTAAAAGGAAGAAATCTGATTCCAGCCTATTCCACCACTGTTTGATTAAAATTATTATGGTTCATCAGTTGAATTTAAATGGAGATTGTTGGGATGCCTTCTTGTTAAGGAATGGTTTTGCTAGTACTTAAATAGGACAAGTTGACAAGTCTGTCATTACAGAAACCCTCATCGAGCCTGTCATCCCCCCTCCTTCACTCTTGCCCTCTGTGGAACCCTCGACCTACTCGGACACTACCCAACCTGATACTCTACCTGATTCATATCCAAAAGATGGTGGTAAGCTTGTTAAAAAGTCTTCAAAGAAAAAATGTAAAGGTAACAGTGATATCAACTACAAGGGTAAAAGGGCCACGCATTGGGTTTCACGATGTACCCGAAATAAACCTAAGGAAAACGCAGACCAAAACCCAATTGTGGTAAGTGAGGATTCCGATTCAGAAATTGAATGGTTTCTAACTGAAGAATATCCATATTCGTATCGACTTTCCTCTGGTAAACCCTATGATTATGTGACGAACCTTCCACCGTGTCTTAGAGACAACCCCGACTTCCTGGGAATCAAACTCAACAAAGAACCTTCAAGTCAAAGGGGAAATTCTCCACCTGCTAATGCACAGTCGGTTCAGCCGCAATGCAATGAATGTCAGTCTTGGCTCGATCGGTATTATAGAGACATGCCTTTGCTTTAGTCTCGGATCAAGTCCTTGGAGGACCAGGTGAATGTGCTAACAAAATAAAATGACAGATTGCAAAACGTAGCTCAAGCTAATGATAAAAGACAAAAAACCACAGGCTCTGTTGTTTTTAAGAATGTGGAAGCGGCCATTGCCATTGTGAATTCGAAAATTGCTTGATTAAAACGAATCCCTGAATCTGAGGTATGGTGTTTTAAAAATAATTTTAGTATGATTTTGTCTTTTTTTTAATTAGAATACATGATTTGTTTGCTCAAATTGCATCTAGTCTGTTTTGATTGATTTAATAAAACACGATTCTAGTTATAATTATAACTAGCTACAGAATCGTGGGATTCTGTAGCTAGTTACTAAAATTTGAATTCTTTGTTTTTACAACTAAAATGCAATCTGAAATCGTGTATTCTTGTGCATTTATAGGTACATACGATTTCTAAAGAAGATTTGAATCGTTGGTGGCATCTTTCAACATGCTATTTCTTTATATGGTTTTAGAATAGGCTGTTACTTTTGATAACAATGAGAATCTGAGAGGTTGTATCCCCCACAATTTTTGGAACAAATTTGATGATTTCCACAGGAAATGTTTTGATCCTGTGGCCTTTATAAATGTATTATTTTGTAAACCAAGAACCATCGCTTCCTGGGAGCAAAAACTATGGATTTATGATCGACAAACTTGAATGGAAGTTGATGTTGGTACAACTTTAGCTTCGATATGTCTTATTTTTGTTCAAGTTTTGCTCATTTTTTATTTGTAATCAAATTATGACTACTTTAGATATCATGGTTTATTACAGATTGATGTGATCAGATTTATATGATGTCCATGTTTTATGTCTCTCGTATTATATACAACAATTATCCTATTCAAATTTGATGATTAGAAGGTTAATCTTCTTTATTAAATGAGTAGTTGTATGCAAATTTTTACAGCTAGATTTATCTTAATTTGATCATTTGTCAGCTTATAGAATTGTTGTTACTACTTCTCTCATGTTCTGTTATTAGCATTCGATCATTATTGTTTCCCGTTTACGAGAATCATTTGGAAAATCTGGTGCGGGTTGACCTCATCAAACAACAAACTTAGATTCTATGCACAGGATGCATAAGAGATGCGATTACAGGTTAGTTTGCTAGTTTCATTTTATTAGTTTAATTAATATAAGAATTTCCTGTAGTCTAAATACATTGTATCGATTGTTATTTTTATTTCTCAACTAGATAGCTGCCATTTCATTTCTTGTTTATAAAAGTTATTAAAAATCAAAAACACTGAATGATAGCTTCTCTGTCATAAATCAATTCATATATGATTTTCACAGATTTCGATCAAAATTTGCATTTTGTGAATACTGTACATATATTTGAGATTTAATCATATCGATGCACTGTACATTTAATAAGTAGAACTACTATTCTATAAATATTAGTTAGTAAACTGTGAATATATTTTAGATTTGTATATAGTTTTCAGCAGCTGTTTGTCATTTAGTTAGTTTCTTTAGTTTTTTTTTTTCACTTTATTAGGACTTAGATCGACCAACGGAGCCACTAAACCCGTCGGAGTGGATTAATCCAAACGGATTGGGTTAAATAGACAACCCCGGACCAGATTCACTCCTCCAGTTGACGAGCGGTCAATTTTGCCCGTCAACAAATGGCGCTAGAAGGAGGGCCTGAAAATTATTAATGGCACGAGGTGGTCGTAAGACTCCTCCACCACCTACCCGCTCACCTATAGTGATTAGAAGTCATTCAAATGATAACGTTGTCCCTCAAACAACAACCACATCAAATGACGATCTACGGATCACAGTTGAACGAGTAACTCCAAATCCTATAGGTGGTGACATACAAGAGATTGTCTGCCAATCTCTCATAAGAACACACAGTGCCTTCGCCCATTTAAGACAACCAAACCGACCTTTGGACCAACCATTAGACTTCTCTGATATCAGAGAACAACTTGGAGGCACTAACCTCACTCTTAACCCTACAGATCCAATCCTCACTCCTGCAGCAGGAGGATCTGGTATACCACCCTCACCACCTCCTTCATCTCCTTCTTCTTCTGGAGAAGAGTCCTCTGACAAAGGTAGTTCCAAATCCCAGCCTTCAACACCGCCCACACCTATGGCCAACTAGAACAATCCTGCCAGACCTTGGCTCGACCAAGATGCAGTGGCCATACCTGGACCTCAACATCCCTTACCCAAGCACCCGAAGAAGTGGCTCCCTAAATTTGACCCGGACTCTAAATAGATCGTCGAAGATCACATCAAAAAGTTTATGTTAGCCATTAGACTCCGTAGTGTTGAGCACGAAGATGTAGTCTGTAGATTGTTTCCCTACACCTTTGAGGGCAATGCCTCTACCTGGTACTTTTCCCAACAGCTCCATACCATCGTGTCATGGGAGAAGTTTGAAGCCTTTTTTCTTGAGAAGTTTGGAGACAACAAGTCCCCAGAAGTTCTAGTCATGGAGATTTCTAGTTTAAGAATGAACCCCAAAGAGAAAATCAAAGACTTTAATCAAATATTCTTAACACTAAAGAACCAAATCCCTACGGATTCGATGCCTGCCGAGAATATTATCATAGCATATTATATGAAAGCCTTACATCAAAGCATAGCCATTTGGGTAAAGAGATCTAAGAAAGCCACATTGTTAGAGGCCTTTGAAGAGGCCAGACAGATTGAGAAAGACATCCTCATCTTAAAAGACACTACTAACAACGAAATAGAGACTAGTTCATCTTCCAAAAAGAAAATTGAAATCCTCCCTAGACCTGCCCAAAACAAAGCACAACCGGAAAGCTCAGATTTAGAAAACTTACAAAAAGTCGTTCAAAAAGTGTCCAATCAAGTTATAGATTTGAAAAGGATGGTTGAAGAAGCTTCTTCGAGCAAAGGTCCTTACAAACCCCCATTTAGGAAGCCTTTTCCCACCAACCGACCTAATTCAAATACTGAAGGCCTAAATCTAGAAAGCCTGCAATTCGCTATTCAAACGATTCTAGAAGCACAGGATAACTTGATGCCTCCTGAGATCCCTGAGGAAGTAGATGAACAAGAGACCGTAGAAGAAGATGAATCCTCTCCAAACATTTTTGGACACTTCTCGGATAGCATTTTTCAAGCTAATTTCGAGACAGTACATCCTTACAATACTAGGAGTAAGACAACAAACAAGTCTTCTTCTGAAAACACTACGAATTTGCCCCCAAAACAGTCTAAACCAATTGAGACTAAAACTAATTATGTAAACCCAAGCTTAGATTATGATTTGGTTGAAGATCTAAAAAAGTTAAGGGCTAACATTTCTGTTTATGAATTATTAAAATTCTCATTTCTGCTACAAAAAATGCTACAGAATATTGCAGAGAACAACAAAAATGGCAATCCAAGAAGTAACAAAGGTTTTCAGAACAACCCAAAGTTCCTCAGAAGGCCTCCACCAAAAATACTTCTGATCCTCATGAGAAAAGAGACCTTCCTGTAAATAATGTAACAAATGTAGATAAATTAGTTTTAGAGGCTGCGATTAAAAAGCAACAAGCTTCCACCATTAGTACTCGCAGAAATGTCCCTCCATTTTTGTTAACTTTTGAAATCTTCAATAGGAACGTGCACAACTGTATGGTATATTCAGGAGCATCATCCAACTTAATGCCATGGTCTGTGTGTCAAAAGATTAATGCTGAAGTTCAACCATCCACCTTAAAGATCATCCAGCTTGATCGAACTAGTGTTAAAGTTATAGGCGAATTAAGAAATGTGATTATAATATTGTCATCTAACCCTAAAGTTCATCAAGTGATTGATATTATTGTTCTAGATATTCCAGAAGTTTATGGTTTGTTTTTAAGCAGAGACTAGTCAGAACAAATACATGGCTAATTCGCAACAGATTGGTCTCACTTGTGGCTGCTCGAGAATGGAAAGCCCAACAGAATCAAGGTAAATCATGAACATTACCTAAAGTTCACGGTGACAAATTTAAATGATCCCAATGAGCCATTTACACATTCTGTCGATTCACCTGAAATACAAGGGATGGATACCTTTTTCAACAATTTCATGGCTGAAACTTCCACTATCACTAACACAGAATAGCAGTTTGAAATTTTGACATATATGCAGCCAGCAGCTTCTACCCAATGGTCACACGCACCCGACAAAAAAAAAATATGGTCTCTTTACTTTGACGGGTCAAAATCCAAGGAAGGAGCTGGTGCGGGTTGCGTGATTATTGATCCAGTAGGTAACAAAACCCTGATCACATGCAGGTTAGAGTTTGAATGTACGAACAACACATCATAATATGAGGCTTTGTTGCAAGGCCTCAGGAAAGCATTAGATATGAACGTTCAAAATTTGACTGTCTTTGGCGATTCAGAAATTGTGTTTAGACAGGTAAAAAATTCTATCCACTGTTTATCTCCACACCTTAAAAGCTACCAATATGAGGTATGGAATTTGATGAATAAGTTTTTTGCATTTAACATAAATTCTATTCCTAGATTGAATAATTCGGAAGCCGACTTGTTAGCTAATGTATCTTCGAAACTCTTTCATGCAGAAGGCTTGTCTCCGAATGCATTCTCCATCAAACTGTTGTTCAGGCCATCTGTCCCTGACAACATCACGAATTGGAGATTCTTTGACGACGATCAATAGATTATAAGTTTCCTTCATATGGAAGAAACTTTCTAGGGAACAATAATCGAAGAAGGTACTCATGACCAAAATCTTCGTAACCTCACGGTAATACCAGATCCGAGATCTCCTGAATCTTCATCGGACATGGTAAATTCTATCCCTAAATCTGTAGTTATATTAGAAAAATTTTATGATCTTCAAGACAAGTTCAAAAAATCAGTGAACTGTAAAATGAATAGTTCCTCTTTAACACATGAAAAATTAAACTTGGGAACCAAAGGCAATCCACAGTGCATTAATTTAGGGGTGGGATGTTCTGAAAAAGAAAAAACAACATTTATTAAATTGTTTAAGGAATTCAAAGATGTTTTTGCTTGGACATACGACGACCTAAAAACCTTTGATCCTAACATCATACAACACGTTATTCCTATAAAACCCCAAACCTTACCTTTTCAACAAAAGTTAAGGAAAATGCATCCAAAACTTGAACCAATTGTTAAGAAGGAATTAAATAAAATCCTGAATGCCAAGATAATCTTCCCAGTTAGGCACACACAATGGGTCTCTAATCTTGTCCCTGTCCGGAAGAAGAGTGGTGAAATCCAACTATGTGTCGATTTCCGAAATCTTAATCGAGCATCTGATAAAGACAACTACCCTGTCCCACCCATGGAACAGATCCTTCAATAGGTATCCGGTTCTGAAAGATTATCCTTATTGGATGGCTTTTCAGGGTATAACCAAGTCTTGATGTCCCCTCCAGAACAACTTAAAACTACCTTCCACACTCCATGGGGCACCTACGCTTATAGGAAAATGCCCTTCGAACTCATTAATGCTGGTGCCACTTTCCAGAGAGCGATGGACATTGCTTTCCGAGGCTTAATCAATCAATCTGTCATAGTTTACCTAGATGATGTTATTGTCTTCTCGAAAAACAAAGTTGATCATCTAGCTCATTTAAGATCCGTTCTACAACGATGTCGCAAGTACGACATTTCTTTGAATCCTAAAAAATCTATCTTCGCAGCAGAACAAGGTAAGCTCTTAGGATTTATTGTATCAAGTGAAGGGATGATTATCAACCCTGAAAGAACTCAATTCATTTCAATACTCCCCCCTCCCTCGTCAAAAAAGTCTATGCAATCTTTCTTAGGTCAGATAAACTTTGTCAGGAGATTCATCCCCAGCTTTTAGGAAATGGTGAGACCATTACAAAACCTAATAAAAAAGGATGTACAATACCATTAGGGACCTTTATAAAACCAAGCTTTTAATTCAATAAAAAAGGCCATAATAGACGCTCCTTCTCTGATGAGCCCCGACTTTTCGCAAGACTTCACTCTCTACACATTAGCTTCTGATTTCTCTCACGCCGTTGTCCTAACTCAAAAGAACGCTGAAAATAATGAAGTCCCAATTGCCTTCATGAGATCAGCCTTCAAAGGCGCAAAACTTAATTACCCAGAAATAGATCAGCAAGCCTATGTTGTTTTTAAAGTAGTAAAGCACTTCCAATCTTATCTTTTGAAATCTAGGATGAAAATTATTGTCCCTTACCCGACTGTCAGAAATCTGTTAGTACAGAAAGAGCTAGGTGAAAAGAGGGCAAACTGGGTCATATCCTTGCAGGAATATGACATAGAAATCACCCCAGCCCAAATAGTGAGAGGTCAAGGGTTATGCAAATTAGTCGCTGACTCAGCTGCAGGACAGCAAGAGGAAAATGATATGTCAAATCCAGGGCAGCATTACCAAAATTTAATCTGTTTTGCACAAAACCCTGTTAGTCCCTGGTATGATGATATAAAAAAATTTCTTGAACATGGGTCAGCTCCCCGTCACCTGGATCCCACAAAAAGAAGAGCGCTAATATTAAAATCTTCTTCCTTTCAGTTGATTAATGGTATTTTGTTTCATAAAAAATTTGATGGAGTACTAATGCGTTGTCTTGAGAAAGATGAAGCAGAAAAGGTCTTATTGGAATTGCATGCAGGAGAAGCTGGTGGGCATTTTGGTGGAGATACCACTTCCCATAAAGTATTAAGAGTAGGTTACTACTGGACCACACTTTTTAAATATGTTCATGCTTTGTGTCGCAAGTGTGTGATTTGTCAGAAAGCATCTGGAAGGATACATAAACCAGCCTTCCCTCTACAACCCATTTCACTAGACTCCCCTTTTTAGTAGTGGGGTCTTGATATTATATTCCCAATCAATCTGCCATCCTCACAGCAGCATAAGTTTATCATAACGACAACGGATTACTTCAACTGAGCGTTTTCTTGTTGCAACTATTCAATAGTTGGGGATTGATCATAATTTTCAATAAGATAAGGATTAGTCTTATCAGTGGACGTGGAAGGTGTGATAGTGTCCTTTTGAGGGAGACTAAGCATGGAAAATTTAGATTCAATTTCTTTGGCAGGCTTGGAATCTCCTACATAGGCTTCTTTAAGACTCTTATGAGGGCTCTCATGATCAGAGGATAATTGAATAGGGTCTGAGGTAATTGGAGTATTTTCATTGAATTTTCCAACCATACTTTGAGTGCTCCTACGAGATGGTTTTCCTTTGTACCTGTTAGCACTTTTCCTCCTTGTAGGAATTGGAGGAAAATCATGGTGAAAAGAGCCCTATAACTTCTTCTGTTTAGAGTCAATAGGAGTTGTAGGTTACTGAGGATCAACAATAGTCTTATTGTATTTCTTTGTAGATGAGGGAATAGGATTAATTGGAGGGTTTGGAGTTTTAGGATAATGAGGGTTAGATGGATTAAAAGTCCCAAAATCAATTGACTTCTTGGCCATTTTAACTGTCAAATGGGAGTTCAAGAACTGGTCAAGGAAATCATCCCAGGTTTTGTCTTATTTTATTAATTCAGAGATTACCAGTAGCTTGATAAGGTCATGATTAAATAGGCTAGGGTGAGGGTTTGTCACATTATTGCGAAATTGGGAGGAAATTTTCTCAAGACTCTTTAAAAATTAGAAGGGAAAATTCAAAGGTTTACCAAACTGAAAGTGAGCCAAGAGGCAGAAATGGTAGGATTTTAAGGTGGAATACTTACCCTCGCAAGTAATTAATTTGGTGATGAAGATCAAAGGATTAATCAATTCATTTTTAATCCATCCCTTTGAATATCCTTTATCCCCGAAAACATTTTGATATTCTGGTTTCAAAACCCGATTATAACTCTATCATGGAAGTTGGTGATGCTTGAACCATCTATCTCCATCTTATGGGATTTTTGTGGCCACAAAAATAGACTCTTCAAAGACTGGAAAAACCAGTGACCCAACGTGAACAATATTGCCATCGAATCTGAGGGTGAACTGGAGAGAATCGTCATCGTTGTTCCCCTATAAGCTACTGAGGAACGGTCCCCATCCTACACAAAAAAATATTTCTCAATAGGATTCGAACTCTGGGATAGCTAACAATTCAGCATATGAGGAGGGTTTGTGGCGATTCAACATGGTTATAAAGAAGAAGATGAGAGAAGGATAATGTGGGGAGGATGGGAGATAAACAAAACATGATGCTCTGTTCCAAACACAAATGATATAGGAGGGTCAAGTCGTGGGTGCATCTGGAACATATGAATTCCATGCATAGTAATGATTATGCAGGGATTTGAATTTTGAATGATATCTTAATTTGAGATCCGACTCTTAACAATCATATCGCATGAGAGGTTTTATGAATTTCCAAGTCAAATACTTGGACATTATGATAGTATACGTATAAAAGAAATCATAAGTTTAAATTGATCTCTTAGAAAGTGTGAAAAATAGATATAACACCTTTAGCAAGTTTAATTCATCACTTGACAAATATAATTGGACTCCAGTGATTATACCTGAACTTAAGCATTAAAAATCGCATTCGCAGTTGCAACACTTTATACAGTACCTCATTTGACACTCCATCTAGTGAAAATTATACCATAGTAAGCATGTATTCTCCGATATTGCTAGGATTGGAATACTCTTGGATACCAAGGTGAATGAGAGGGTGGATATGATTGTAGTATCCATATTAGTTTCCTTTGTTATCGAACTGTAATTTCCACAAAGAATAATCTGGTTTAATTAGTCCTCCCCTGTATTGGTCATACAAAGAGGCCCGGAAACTGTAAATTATGATGTAAGAAAAGGATTATCAACCATAAACTTAAGAGGTTACATAATTATTCCAACAGTATATAGATAATAGAAAATACTGCAAATATGAATGACTGATGACATAATAGACTAAGATATTGCAAAAAAAAAATTCATGGAAAAAAAAAATTATGACAAAGATTGACAGAAATCTGATTGCCTCTTCTCATAAACTTTCTATACAAATGAATAGTGTTTATCTTAGGAATCCCCTCCCCCACTCCTAAGTATTGCGACATTTCACAATCAAATATATAGGAAACCAGTCAATCCTTCCAATATCCTAATATTTATAGTTTCCAAGTGTATAGATAAATTTCACATATTAGCCTGGAAAAAAGGTTAAGAACATGGCCCCACCTGTAAGAAAAAACATTTTACATATAGTTAAGAAGAGTTAGGAAAGAGAGTCTTAAGATCGTGTTCAAGTTAATCCCTAATGGAAAATTAATGGAGTTCATTTACCTTTTCTTAACTATGCATACTTCTTTTCAATCATGCCTACAAGTAGTGTCGTACATTAGGACAAGTTTTAAAATAAAAAATTGATCTTTATTTATTGTTTTCAAATCATCACCCTCTCTAGGTAGAATGCCCCGCTACCAACAAGCTTGATCAGTACTTCGACAGGTTTACCTAGTCATACCATAGGCTAGTACCCACTACCAGCAGACTTGTTCAGTATCCCGACGGGTTAACCTCTTACACCCTTTTTACAGCAAAGAATGGTCCTTACCACCATATTTAATATTTGTATATGAATGTTTCTTTTAGCAAGAATATGGGGAAGTAACTCTGAAAATATTTTTACGAACTAGGATGGTATTTAAGTTGGAGGATGATTATTTTCTTCTTTTTTTATGTATTATCTTTATAGATTTTCCTGATGTAAGGGATACTTAAGTGGGAATAGCCAATCTGAAGATATGGTACAATCAATAATTTTTAATGTGTGCTGTGATAGCATTGGAAGTCACCTTTGGATTGCAGCATAGGTAAGCCCAGTACCCATGAGTTTGTATGTCACAATGAATAAATTAAAGGAGGTCAAATGGGCGCAGACTCAAGAAAATATCTCTTTAACTCAGAAATATGAACCAGTCAATGCATGAGCAAGTGAGGTCTTTCTTTAACTTCAGTCAATAAGTTGTAGTAAAGGGTGAGTAGGGGGAAGAACTGGTGAGAAAATGTATAGGTCTACTATGGACATCGAGTCTTCTAGTATCCTAAGGAGGAAAATCTTCGAATACAAGATCTTCTTGAACCCAAAACTTCAGGAAACTGAAAATGTCATAACAATATTGCAATAAAAAATACTTACAATACATTCACAACAACTTGAATGGATCATCCATGCCCGAGTCTTCAATATAAGAAGCAGAAGAGATGATAGGAAACCTGAATGTCATTAAACAAGAAGTCTCAAATGGAAACACATAACTAGAGAAACAAAGGCTTCATTAAAACTTTACAATACGGGAGCCTAGCTCAACCATCGACCATAAAAAAATATCAAAACTGAGTATTTATACTTAGAACAGTTGCCACCTCCAAGAATGTTACCAAGACACTACAATCAAATATTTGCGTCTGCATCTTCTTCTATCAGTCTGCACTTGCATTCTTCTGTCAGACGTGATCTTAGATCAGTATGAGCTTTGCAGGAGAATCCACTGACAAGGGAACTTGCGGCTGAAAGTCTGCCTACATGGCCATCTTTCCATGCTTTCCATTTATGGGGTGAGACGAGGTTTCAAAAATCCCCCATTTCCATTAAATACCTGCACCAAGATCGGGATGGAGACTGACACCCATGAATGTTCCAAGTGGTGCCCATGACTCCTTCCAATTGAGCTCGACATCTTGAAACCATGTAGATCTTCTATTGATACCAAGACGAGCGCTTTGATATTTTTGTGCGGATCCATTCTCTTTCCCCGTGCAACCACGGGACGTGACCTCATGCTTATCCATATGAAATCTTGGCATTTCGCATTTCAGGAGTTTCCACTCACCTTGATTTCAAATATTCTGATTCTTGATCCCGCTAAATGACCCATCTAGATCGATGGTTGGACCTACTTTGGATTTTATAGCCATGATCATCACCTCGAACAACTTCATCCCCCTATTTCTCAATTAGGGGCATACCTTTCTTTTTTCCATGCTTTCTATATGCCCCTGGGCTATGATCGTGGGCCTAATTCCTAGGCATTTCGGGATTTTGCATTGTATTCCATGCTAAAATCTCTGAGTCATGAAATCACAATCACTCAGATCGAGTGACACGCATCTCTTTGCATCTGACGACCCAGATCATTTCACAACTTTGCATTTTGTGAGTCCTCATGAATCTTCCCTTTGACTGCTCCATTTTACAAGTTAGCGAAATGTTAACCTTGCGCCACATGTCCTTCCCAAGATTGACGACTAGGATGGCCCCGTGATTTCAGAACTTTGTTTGACTCTAAAGTTCATGTAACTATATGATCTTGATTGCCCGATGGTCGTTGATATGATATTCCTGGTGAATCTCCTCCATTGAAAACTGATCTTTCTTGCTCATTTGATTTGAGTCCATATCAGACTACTCTAAGTGTTTCACTTTGTGCTCATGATTGCGGCCTATGTAAATAAATACTTGGGTGGCTGGTTGAAGGCTTAGGAAAGAAAAGGGTCAGTGACAATGGTAAGGAGGGAAGCAGTCCACTTTAAAGGAGACAAAAAATCTAGGGTCGATATTTCTTAGGAGGCCAATCCATGAAAAACAGGTCTATCAAACGGGTGAAGTCAAAAAACAGAAAACTACAAGATGAGAGGAAAAACCTATGATTAGGTCTGCAAAAGGAGGAAAAACAAGAAAAATTACACACTTAGGTAGAAACCACAACTCACAAGACTTTGACAAGTTTATGTGCTAACATTGGCTACACAGGGGATGGCATGCTCCCTACAAGCTACCAAGAACGCGTAGCTCCAGTGCCTTTGCTTTTGGTTATGGAGTCTCCTACTAAAACAAAATCAACTTAAAACAAAAATGGTATTTACAATGGTGGGACATCGATTATGGCTTTAAACAAAAAACATTTTCAGGAAGTTCCCATTTACATGGCCACCAAAAACTTTGTCACCCTCCAAATTCTGTAACCTGTAAGTATTATTTGGAAACCTCTAAGAGATTTTGAAGGGACCGATCCGCAAGGAATCAAATTTGTCATGATTTCCTTTGTCCTATTTGGGCACATCCCATTTTAGTACTACATCTCCCAGCTGGAAATCCTCCTTTCTCACTTTCCTGTCAAAATCCTACTTGATCTTCTGTTGACAGTGATGCGCTCTATTCATCACTTGCTCTCTGGTCTGTTGGAGTTCTACTAGTTGATGAATTCTTCTGATCATATCGTCAGGTTCTCTGTGACAGTCTTGGAAGAATTTCTCCATAGGAAGGGAAATTTGAGAAGGAAAAATTGCTTCAGTCCCATATACAAGTTGGAAAGGAGAAATGCCCAGGGACCTCTTTGTTGACACTCTATCAGCCCACAAAGAAAATTTGATCTTTGAATCCCATGCTTTCTTGTTGTCCTCTAGAAATCTTTTGATAATATTAATAAGGCTCTTGTTAGAGGACTCTGCCAATCCATTTCTTTTGGGGTAATAGGGGGTAGAGTGGATCAATACAATTATAAACTTCTCACAAAACTTGATCAATGGTTCATCCTTGAAGGATGCAGCATTATCAGTGACGATTATGTTCAAACAACCAAACCTTGCCATAATATCTTCAAGAAAACCAATGATCACCTTGTGAGAGGCACTCCTTGTGGGGATAGCTTCTATCCATTTGGTGAAATAATCTGTTGCAGTTAAGATCCACCTGTGCTAACCACTTGAAGGAGGATGGATTTCCCCAATAAAGTATAGGCCCCACTACTGAAAAGGTCTCGAAGCTACCACGGGCTTCAATGGCAGAGACTTGAGTTGTTGCTTCCCAGCAAATTTTTGACATTTGATACAAGCCTTGATTTATGCACAGACATCAATGAATAGAGTATGCTAGAAGTACCCAACCCTGAGAATCTTGTAGGCTGTGGTTCTCCAGAAATGATGTCCCCCACACAGGTTGTCATGAAAATAAAAAATAATCTGTTGGGCCTCTTGTGGGTCTAAACATCTCAGAAGAACACCTGGAGGGTCTTTCCAATACAAGACCTGGTCAATAAGGAAATATCTAATTTCTTTGAGATTTAAATCTCTTGCCTTTATTTTTCCCATATCATCAGGGGGCTTTAGCTTAATGGTCGAAGTGTCCTCAGACACACAATTTTATTAATAGGAAAAGAAATTACATAGGAGACATTGCAAGAGTTTACATCACAACCACTCAATACCCTTGCAATGAGCAATATATAGGCTAAAAGTCCTAACAAACTCAAGA